>VNJV01019571.1:0-10305 GCA_008042635.1 Drosophila nikananu | reverse complement strand
TGTAAGCAGATCAAGTTTGTTTCAGATTTAAAAATTTCCCTCCCACTCCCCCGCAAATCAATAAAATCAATAAATCAATAAACGCCTAGATCTCAGCAACTATAAGAGCTAGAGTCACCAAATTCGGTATGTATGTCGGAATGTTTTGCACGCAGATCAAGTTTGTTTCAGATTTAAAAATTTCCCACCCACTCCCCCGCAAATCAATAAAAACGTTTTGCAGCCGCAAATATTACCATATATCTTTCTTCTTGTGCATAGGCATGCATATGTAGAACATGTATCAATACCGAAAATCTGGTAAAGATCGGGTGAAAAACACAAAAGTTATTTACTTATCAGTGTGCTATCTATTTGGCAGCTAGCAACAGGTGCATCCCAAAAAACAACAACAAAACTGATGAGCGCAAGAAACTAACTCCCGTGCGCAAAAAAGAGAGGAGGGGTTATCTCTGTCTCTGTCTTGCACACGCAAGTGCATGAGATGGTATATATATATATATATATATGAGATGGCGATATATTTTGGTACATGGTATATAACAGTCGTTCACGAACGACTATAGCTTTCTTACTTGTTTTATAGACTGGAACATGTCCAACCGAAATTACGTATACGCAATGATGGCATCTCAAAGCCCGGGACTTTACACTATAACCCAGCTGTGTATACATATTTTTCAAGTAAAAATCTATTTATTAATCAAGTAAATATGCATTATTATCCTAAATATATCAAGAACAGAATAATAGAATTATAATGCAGAGAGATATATTTCCTTTGGGAGATACAAAGTTTGTAAAATTCAGCATAAAGTTGAAATCTAAAAAAAAATCAACGCGTACACCCAGTACACCCTACTTCTAAGTCCTGCGGACTGTTAGGTACATTCCAATGAAGACTTTCCCGACTCATTTTCACTCGGCTTGCCACTGTCGCCGGTTTTAATAACGTGCATGCTGCGCATTTGGGATAACATCTGAATTTATGTAACGACACGAACGGAAACACAAACAAAGATGGCAGCCAGACGGGCGAAACGTGAAAATGGCTTGGGAAAAGCGGGACAGTTGTTGTGCCGTGGAAAATGGCGGGGAGAAGAAAACTCAAATGAAAACTGATGCGGATTAGTATTTAAAATAATGTCCTGCAGGGATATAACTTGTCCCCCTCTCAGGCCGTGGGCCTCATTCCGGCTTCTTTGCAGTTTTTACTTTTTCTCACTTGATTTTCGTTCTTATTTTGTGTTCCTTTTTTTTTCCCCATTTTAATTCCTTCGCAGCGATTTTTCCTTTTTGGGGAATGTTTCATAAAATTTATATTTGCAGATAAGTGTGCTTAAGGAGCGGGCAGGACATTTTTATTACGGGACAATTTACATATTTTTCTTGTTAAAATTCCTCAACATTCTCTCTGTCCCCCCAGCACCGCCCGTCTTTCGTGTCATATGGATTTTCCCCCATTTTCCTGTTTCTGAATTAATGTTAATTTTTATTACACTTACACTTACAGTGTGGCCCCCGCACAGACCTCCTCCGACTTCTCATTTAAATTCAAGTTTGTTTGTCTGGGGGGAGCAAAAAAGGAAGAAAAACAAGAAGGAAAATGAGGGAAAATACAGGGAAAACGGCAGAGTCCAGATGAAAATGTTAATAATAAAACAACAAAATCCGAATGAATGCGTTGCAAATCGAAAAATAATAAAAATAGAAGAGAAACGTCCCCCACTTATCTGCTGTCTGCAGGATTTGCTGTCCCCCCAGTCGATGCCTCATTATGTATTCCCTGAACAAATTCTATTAATTATCGTTATGTCCTTCTGATGGGTGACCTGCAGCCGTAAGATTTCCTGCTGCTGCTGCTCGTCCTTCTGTTCGCGTTCCCAATAAAAGTTACACGGTGTTTTAATTCCTTCGAGTAACTTGAATTAATGTGTTTTGAAAACACGAAGAAAGCGGTCTTAGAAGTTACTTGCTTGCTCATTAACACTTGGTCAAACTCAATTAAAAATATATTTTCCTATGGAAATTCTGGAATATAGAATTAAAGATAGAAACTCCTGGAAAGATATAAGATTTGTACTGAAATCTAAAGAGTTTTTCAGAAGTTTTCAAGTCGTAGTCACTTACTTCTTCGCCTGCAGAGTTAATAAAATTGTATATTTTTTGTGCATTCCCCCAATGAAATTCAGCTGCTAAATTATTCCCAATTCAATTTCAGATGGCCAAATAAAATCACTGGCAGCCAACTAAAGAAATGGGACATGTGTACATATGGTGTATGGTATGTACATATGTCTGCTGGGATCTGCAGAGATGAGCAATTTGTTGTTCTGCCTCTGGAGAGAGAGAGAGAGAGAAGCCGTCATAGAAAATTCTAAATGTTTCAATCAACAATTCGCAATATTAAATATTAACGTAAAACTCGAGTGGAGTTGTCTCGAACTGACCCTTTCGATGTCAGACCCAAAAAGGTCATCATGTGTCTGTGTGAGCACACTGGCTTGCGAGTCAAATACACTGAAAAATAGTTCTTTAAATAGTTTAACAGCTATTTTTAGGAACCTAAAAGAATATTCAACTAATTTATAAATATATATTTTTTAATTAATGCATCCAAATCAATTAAAGTGTATTATTTTTTAAACTAAATACAAATGTTACTCTTGTTCTTTGAATTCTCGTATAGTTTATTATTTAAGCAAATAATTATCACAAGTTTCAAGGAAACTAAGATTTAAAGTATTTATTAAAATTCCCTAATATTTGCCGCAACTTTTTCTCTGTGTTCAGAAGTTGGCAAAAGTAATTTTGGACATTTTTCATCATAAACAGCATCGAGGACGCCTGCTGCTTGCAGTTCGGAGTCTCAACCCCTTCTGGGAGTTGCCTCCTTGGACGGGCTTTGATTTCGAATTGATTTGAATTTGGAATTTTTGGCTTTCAAGGACCGTCGGAGGTCCGCAGGCTGATTCAGAATCGGAGACGGAGTTAAATTGGAAACGGCTGTGTGGAGTCCGAGTTGGTCAAGTTGGTCAACGCATAAATATTTCTCTTTGTTCAGGGGCCAAAAAAGAGCATTACGTGGCTGTGTGTGTGTGTGTTTGTGTATATATACCTGAGTATCCTTGCTACTTCTGCACTCATCTCTGGTCTCTCCTGTCTGGAAGCCACCCCACCGCCCCTCTTTGCAACAGCACAAACAAACAAGGAGCAGGGGCAGGAGCAGGGGGGAGCAGCCTCGGATGGAATGGATGGCCAGATATGAGCAACGGTCGAGTGGTCAAGTCAAAGTTATTGTCATGTCATGTAAGTGCCATCCCCTCCATCCTCTGTTAGGATTTTCCAATTTCATCTTCATCTTCCATACAGAACAGGCATCCCATTTGGGGTTTGCCTTTGCTGAAAACAATGAAACGAAATGGTTTGGCTATAGGGAGAAAATGTAAAATATTACTGAATTTGAATAGATGAACTTGGGATAGTTTTATCAATCAATAGAGCACTTTAAATAAATTTATATATGAGGAAATAAGTAAATTTGTAAAAGAAAAAGTTAAACTTTCATTAATTCTTCTATTTTCTACCAATTCTTGGCTTATAATTAATGTTACAAAAAATATTTTCCAATCCCTCCCATGACTCTTCACAACCACATGACGAAGAACCTGACACACGTGCCCTTAAGCTCAATGTTAAAAAGAAACACCTGGTAGAAAAGTGTCATCAGAAATTCAGTGAAACTTTTCATAAGAGGGATGTTCCAGAAAAGGTTTTCCTCGGGGGTCTGGGTAAAATGTAAATATCGGTTGTAATGGCCTGCGCCCCCAGGAGGCGGAAAAATCAACTGACCAGTAACTTTGCTACCAAGTTTGATGGCATCTTTGTCAAAGTTGAAAGTGACTTAAGTGAAATTTCCACCTCAGGCAGCCCCATTCCGATTCTTATTTTTTTTGTCAAGGGGTCACGCCATGAACATGAGTAAAAATTAAATTGATTTTCCTTGGACATTGTTCGGACCTGGCAAAAGTTCGCCTTTCTTTTTTGACAACCCCATGGATTTTCCTTTGGGCGGCCGCCTGTGTTGCATATTAAATTGATGTGCAAATAGTTTTGTGACCCAGCATTATATTGACTCTCCTTCTTCTTGGGTTGTTCTGATCAAGTTAATAATATTTTCCAAGAGCCAAGAAATATAATCTCTCCCCCTTGAATAAATTTATTCTTCCGCTTGTCTTAAGCGACAATTTCGTTTCAATTAAATTATAATTATATCTTTGCCGTGGCCCTCCATCAAGTTTCAAGGCAAACAAAAAGTACAATTTTCATTTTCACCTTATTGCAAAAGACGGGCGTTGATAATTCCCCAAAATTGTGTGACACTTCAAAGTCATTATGAAGATAGCAATCACCAACCCCGGAACTTTTCCTCGAGGACCCGACATTTCTTCACGCCCAGGCATTCACCCCACCTTCCCTTTCCCACGAGCTTGGCAATCGGCAATCCTTCAGGCCTCCACGCCTCCTTCTGCCACTTTACTCAATCCGAATCCGGAGATGGGCCCGGCCACGTCTGTCTACATGCCTACATACCCGCAGCGCTTTTTGATGTAATTTTGGCATAAGCCAAAAAACGTTTCCTTCCTCGAGAAGTCGACAGCGACGTCTTTGTCTCCATGTCCTCGCCCGGCGAGTGGTTTCCGAAGGCGACACGCTCTCTGACAAACTCATCAGGGGAAAAATTAACAAAAATGGCTGCAAATTAAATTTGGAATTGAAATTTTAGCGTTGCGCACATAACTTTATGCCTTCGCTTCGTAATTTCCATCCAAAGGGTTTTCCTGAGTGACTGGGGAAGGGAAAAGTGGGGGGAAATGCTTATCTTCAGGCAGGTTGATGAAGACAATTGTGGGGGAGGCTTTAATTAAGATTTTATAAGTGTACAATGCTGGGAAAATAAAGTTTAAATATATTTATTAATATCATATTATTGATTATTATAGTATTTTAGTCATATTTTATTTTAAGTGAGTTTTTGCATTGTTATTAATTATTGAGACAGCTATAAGACTCCTAGGAAGACTTCAAATATATTCAGAATAAAGTGTGTATCGCTTTGATTTTTTTTCATAAAATAAATAACACTTCTCCCCTATCTTATCCCCACTTATTTACAACAAAGTAAAAGCTGTGAGAGCCCAAAACTTCCTGCTCAAATTTCAGCATATAAGGCGAAAAAATAAGGTATTGAACATAAAACCCAGAAAGCAAACAATAAATGCCAGAAAATAAGGAAACGGAACCCTTTACACTACGTCCATTCTGGTCGAATCTTCTATAAATTATTTCGCAGATAAAACATATACTCATTCCCACCACGTGTGATGGGTTTTTGCAATCGGAGAAAAGGATGCCGTCGTCCGCTCCCCAGCGACACTTTCTGACCGACGGCAACTGACAGAATTGAAAAATAAGCGACGGCCGAAAGGACCTCCGGAGAGTGTGGGCGGGGGTGGGGTGGTCGAAGGTGAAAAATAAAAAATGGCGTCCAGTCGAGTGCTCAACCTCAAGATTTATAACAAAAGCAGAAAAAAATACAGGAAAAACGAGAGGGCGGGTAAAAGCACACGTTAAAATAATGCAAAAGCCGAGGAAGACTAAAATAAAAAGGGAAAAAGAGCTCCCACTCACATAAGCAGGGAGTGGAAATGGAAAGGGTAAAATTAATTTTTCTCCTTTATATATAGTGTATTTTTTTTTGTCTTTTACTTTACCTGCTGCTTGGCCGGGGAAATGGGGGGTGGCAACTTTGCTGACGCTATCAAACGCCACAAACACATTCAGTTTGCGGCGAATTTGTTTTTGCGTCGCACAGTTTTTTTTATTTGTCCTTCATCCTCATCCTCCAGCCATAAAAATGTGAACAAAAAAATGTCCAACAAAAATGGGAATAAATAAAAAAGCCTTGAGAAGCAGGAGAAAATTGCGGACAAATAAAAATGGCATAAAAATATTTAACTCACCTGAGAATGCGACTGGAAAAAGAAATTGGAAACTGAGTTTGCTTCAGGAAAAGCAGTTTTGAACAAAGGGATTACTTTCTGATAATTTCAAATGATCTTATTTAACTTATCGTTTAATATTGCAAATAAAAATGTAGCATGGTTAATTTAGTCTAAAAATTATGAAAATAACCACTTAATCTTAAAATTTAAATCATGTATATGATCTATGGGTCCGCATTCAAATAAGTTTTTAAAATAATGCAAGACAAGTAATAATTTCTTAACAATAATCTAACTAAAAATTAAATAAATCCTTAATAAAAACATATTGAAGATAATTTTAGTTATAAAAACCATCTTTCCTTTGCCAGATGGAAATGATTTCTGTATCTTGTCACGTCCTGCAGCCGCCCCCTTCGAATGGGCGTGTCTTTGCCAGGACCTGCACGTAGCCGCAGGACTTGGACTCGGACTCAGGCTCTTTCTCCCACTTCTGTACATCTTTCTACTCTAAAATATCTATAATAAATCTACTTTTAAAAAAGAAAAGTAAAACACAGAAAGCTCGTCAAACAAAAGAGGGGAAAAGAAGAGAATTTAATACAAAAAAGTAAAAAAGTCCGGCACATGTGAGGAGGAGAAGAGCCGAGTCCAGTTCAAAGGGAATAAAAAGTGGAAACCAATAAGAGAAATAACAAAAACTCACACAGAGGGGCGACTGAGATAATCCTCGCAAAAGGAAACAAAGCAAACCGAGGCGAAGTGAAGCAATAAAAATGAAATGGGAGCCCCGGAAATGGGAAGAGCAGTCTGTCAAATGGGAAATATTATGTCCCCTTGCGGATCAGATAGCCAGATGATAGAGGAAGCGGGATGACCTCACCTAGAAATCAACCAAAAGTCCTCCCCCCAAAAGAACTTATTGCGCATACGCAGTGGGTGACTGGTGGGGGGAGAATTATGAGAGTGACCGCAGGAATTATGAATCGCCTCCGATGGCCGCCCCCAGCCAATCGAAAGGAGAGCCAGGAAGTTGGCCAGCCAACCAGAAAAGACCGCCATAAACCTGCGCTGGTTGCATAAAGTTATGTGTATTCATCATAATCCATAACGCTGCCAACACCCCCGCGGGAGAAGAGTAAAAACTTGGGTTGGCTTCAAATTACAACCACAAACACAACGGAAACGGGGTTGAAGGTTGGGGGGGTAAACAGCCCTTGCACACACACACACACACCACGTTATTTCGCTTAAGTCAACAAAGAGGGGGAAAAAAACGCAAAAGGAAGCAATTTTTGGGGGTGAAATCCAAAGTCGGGGGCGGCTGGCACCCTCAATGCCACCCAATTATAACTGTGTGTGCGTGCGTGTGTGTGCCCGCCAGGGTGAGCTTATTTCAACTGCGTCGCTTGCCGCCCCACTCTGTTATTGTTTCATTTTTCCCGTTTTCCCTTCGATTTTCCTTCTATTTATATGTACGTGCGCCTGTGTTTATCTGGGATACAAGACCAAGACACATACACGTACTCACACGAGCGTTCTGGAAAAGTTACTGCGATACGTGCAACATCATAAAAAGGACAAAACAATAACAATAAAAATCATATATACTCATAGCCAGGGCACACCACCCACCCCTTGCAGCCTCCCACTCAGCCCGCTGTGTGTGTCTGTGTGTGGGTTTTATATGAAAATAAACGAAAACCGTTAAGATATGAGCGTCCACAAGGAATACAGGCCAACACACCAGCCTGTTTTTCTTGGAATTCAACCACGTCGATGGTCACTGTCTTCTCCATAAGTTCTTAAGTACACAGTAAATAAAAGAAGGGGAAAAAAATCATTTAAATGAGTAGAAAAAATTAAATTTATTGATATAGTTAACAAACTCAAATTACAGTATGTTAGTTTTATTCCTAAGTTAATTTATAAGACATAATCTTAGTATTTTTATCCATAAAATGTTTCTGACAGTTTGGTTACTTTAACATTAATATATATATCTTTCATAAATACCAAAAAATATAGGTATATTTAAGGACTTAATACAAAATAAATAAATCAATTAAATTCCCATATCATTTCCTATCATACAACTTTCTAAATCAAGCCTTAGAAATCCAAATGGACCCAAACAAATATCGCCAAGTCACTTGCTTCTTTCCCAGCTCGACCTGCGGATGCCTTAAGCCATGTGGCATGTCAACGCCTCCTTGACTGGAGACTCCATCGATTTCTTTCAGCCACAAATGAAAACACATTAGACGAACTAAGAACCCCCATTTATGAGGAGGAGCTGGAGAAGGACTTCTACACCAAGTCACAGCCGGAGCCAAACAATACGACGTTCGCTGTTTGGCTTGATAAAATGCGTTAAAACGAAAATTAAGCAACACAATTAATGGGACCCGCTTTATCATACAATTTTAATGGCTCAAATAAATTGGCCAGGAACTAGCCAAGAGGAGAGAATGACCCAAGGCGGTTTTTCTAGAGCACAAATCCCCACAACACATCCCCCAGTCCTGTTCCCTGAGTTCGTGTATAAGTTTCCGTATTTCTTTGTGGGCCATAAACACATATATGTATATATATGCATTTATGTATTCAACTAGCTTCCATTTTCACGATTCAATTTGGCCCTAAGCTTAATTAGTTTCAGGTTGCTGTTCATAGCTCATTCGAGTTTTATATGCCAGCTGCTCTGAGGCCCTGCCAACTTCAAGGGGGATTATCCCAATGATAAACTCAGTTAAGTGAAAGTATGTTATTATATCGAGGCCAGATTTGAGTAGTTCTTTCATTCAATTTCATTATAGATGAGCTACAGGCTCTTGGTACAATTTTCTGAAACAAAGTAGAAAATATTTACTATTATTTATTTTAATTTTCTCGTATATATATCTAAGTTATTTCTATGTAGCTTAAGGCGGCTTAATTTACCAGGCAGCTGCTGAAGTATGACATCATATTTTAGGACACCACCTCATTCCCTATACTTCACCTCCAAGAAAAAAGCCCCACCATGTGGCCCAAGCTCGGGACTGGCCAACATTGTTATAAAAGTGCAAACAAACATGGCCGGCCGGTCGGTGGAGTCGTGGGGTGGTGCTGGTCAGACTGCTATCCTCCTATAGCCGAACTCAATCCGAACCAAACTAAACAGAAACGAGTCCACTGCCTGACCAGAGCCAGGATCCAGGAGCTGCGGCCGCAGAAATATTCAAGGAGGAATCGGGCATTTTCTTGTTTGTGCCCAATGCCACCCACTAGTGATGGAAAGGGTTTTAGTTTTATTTAATTATGGAAAGAGTACCTAAAAAATAATAATTTGTGTAATCCATATTTAATTATTAGGGTTCTAAAGACCTTTACATTTATACCATTATTTTTTTTAGGTACTAAACATAGCTTGCAAAATTGTTTCCATACTTTTTGACACATTTTTAGGGGTTATTAAGCGGCCTTTTTATTATAATTTTTAGGAAATTTAGTACCTATAAGTGAATCTTTGTGACTCCAAAGAGTATTTCATAATGACAGCAACTGAGAGACAGCTATTGCACAGGCGGAAATAGCTTTTTAAACATTTTTTTAGTATAGATAGTTATGATTTGAGTACTTTAGTTATACGGAACTGTACCCAAAGTACTACAATATCTGGAAACTCCCCAACANGGCCGCAGAAATATTCAAGGAGGAATCGGGCATTTTCTTGTTTGTGCCCAATGCCACCCACTAGTGATGGAAAGGGTTTTAGTTTTATTTAATTATGGAAAGAGTACCTAAAAAATAATAATTTGTGTAATCCATATTTAATTATTAGGGTTCTGCGGCCGCAGAAATATTCAAGGAGGAATCGGGCATTTTCTTGTTTGTGCCCAATGCCACCCACTAGTGATGGAAAGGGTTTTAGTTTTATTTAATTATGGAAAGAGTACCTAAAAAATAATAATTTGTGTAATCCATATTTAATTATTAGGGTTCTGCGGCCGCAGAAATATTCAAGGAGGAATCGGGCATTTTCTTGTTTGTGCCCAATGCCACCCACTAGTGATGGAAAGGGTTTTAGTTTTATTTAATTATGGAAAGAGTACCTAAAAAATAATAATTTGTGTAATCCATATTTAATTATTAGGGTTCTGCGGCCGCAGAAATATTCAAGGAGGAATCGGGCATTTTCTTGTTTGTGCCCAATGCCACCCACTAGTGATGGAAAGGGTTTTAGTTTTATTTAATTATGGAAAGAGTACCTAAAAAATAATAATTTGTGTAATCCATATTTAATTATTAGGGTTCT
>VNJV01019564.1:0-15845 GCA_008042635.1 Drosophila nikananu | reverse complement strand
CATCATAAGCCTTGTCGGCGATGAAGACCTCGGGATCGACTTCATCGAGCAATGGCTCTGCTTCTGTGATGTCGGCCCTTTGTCCGGGCGTCAGGGAAAGAGCCGCAGCCTTTCCCGCGGCATCGACAATGGCATGGATTTTCGTGGTCAGTCCGCCACGGGACCGCCCGGTGGCCTGATCCGCCCCCTTTTTTACGGGCGCCCGCGCTATGCTGGTGAGCACGGACAATGGTGCTGTCGATCATCATGTATTCGTTGTCATGGTCAGCAGCCAGATGCCGGAAAATCCGCTCGATCACGCCGCCTTCGCACCAGCGACGCAGCCGCCGGTGCACGTTCTTCCAGTCCCCGAACCGGGCAGGCAGATCACGCCAGGGAATGCCTGCACGGTAACGATACAGCACGGCTTCGATAAACAGACGGTTATCCGCAGCCGTCCCACCGACATGACCTTCGCGACCCGGGAGAAGATCTTTTATTCGCTCCCACTGACCATCGCTCAAACCATACCGTCGCATTCACACTCTCCCCGTTCCAGAAACAGGAAGAAAACATCACAGATCAAACGGGAGTACAAGCTTCATAATCCCCCCGTTTAACTGACGACACGCCCTAGCTAATGAACCACGAAAGAATGGATACGCTTGTGCCGCCATATCCGAAAACATGTCCTTCGTTATGCAAAGCTAGTCACTTTCCAAATTGAAGTTAGAAAATAAATTAATCTAAAAACTACTTTTTTCAAATACATGCCGTGACACACGAAATAATGTTTCTCTAAGCCAGCGATGTATAGGGTCCATATCCCTCCGTGGATGCCATGCCTGAAACGCTTCGACATTCGGCAAAGAGAGCGGGAATTCGAACGAAGCCAATGACAGAGCATCAAGAGAAATATGATCAATGACAATGCTTGGTAAAGCAAGAATGAGGTCCGTGTTCTTCATACTTTCGATCATGCAATGGTAATTGGGAACCACCATAGGAACATTCCGCGTGAGGCCAAACTGATTACGTAAGACCCAATCAATCGGGCCATGGGCGCGTCCTCGCCGGGAGACGCTGATATAATCGTAACACACCATGCTTTCGGGGGTGATTGGAGTATTCAGGATAGGATGTTCTTTACGGACCAATCCCTGCATCTGATCCCTGAAAAGGGTTTGGCGGCGGATTTCGGGCTTCATCAACTCAGTTGCGCCAATATACAGATCAATACTGCCTTCCCGTAAAGGATCTGAAGCAGCTGTACCAATTTCGGGTGCCCAGATTACCTCGCTCTTGGGGCAATCTTTTTTGAGAGCTTGCAACAACGGCAAAGCAAGGGCTGCTACAACCAAATCATTGGCGCGAATTGTAAATGTGGGGCTCATATTGGCCAGATTGGCCAAGGCCCGTGTCTGGATCAGCGTATCTGCATTCTGAACCAGGTCCTGAACTCGCCCCAGAATACCCGCAGCAAAAGTGGACGGGATCATCCTCCGTCCGGCTTGAACCAGAATAGGGTCTGCGAAGGCTTTGCGCAATTTCGCCAATTGGCGACTCATGGCCGGCTCACTGACCTTCAGACGGCGCGCTGCAAGAGAAACACTCTCCTCTTCCACAAGCACCTGAAGATAACGCAGAAGATCAAGATCGTAGCCTTTCATCCTTGCAGAAATAGACGTTGCCAGGTGGAATGACCAGAAATTTCCATTCCTAAAATCGAAGTCGTCGCTTGCCGGAAATAGGGGTTGTCCCGCTCTTTTGGCTCAGGGACATGTAGCGGTATGAACAACGTCATTCCTGCACAGGCGGGAGGCGAGCCGATCATTCACGCGGCACCTCCACGGCCCTCATACATTCCGCCCTTTGGTCTGCGTACAATCATCGGCTGCCTGGGCATGCTGCTTGCCGTGCATGTTGCGGGCTTCAATGAACACGTTACAGAAATCGGGCTTTCTGACATCCGCGGGGCAATGCATATTGGCCACGATGAAGGAACCTGGGTTATCACGATTTATGAGGCCTTCAATATTGCTGCCATGGCTTTTACGCCATGGTTTTACATGACGTTCTCCATCTATCGCTTCTCCATTTTCATGACAGCGATCATGGCGCTGTTTTCCATTCCGGCACCGTTCATGCCGGATATTACTTCCCTTTGTATCTTACGCGCGTTTCAGGGAATGGCAGGGGGATGTCTGCCACCTGTGTTGATGACGGTCATGCTGAAATATCTACCGCCTGAAATCCGTGTGTTCGGTATTGGCGGGTATGCCATGAGCGCCACTTTTGGGCCCAATCTTGGCCTACCGTTGGAAGCGTTCTGGTTCGAGCATGTGGGGTGGCACTGGCTTTACTGGGAGATCATTCCTACCGCGGCGCTCGCAATTGCCATGATGGCTTATGGTCTGCCGCGTGACCCCATGCATTTTGAACGGTTTGAGAAATTCAACTGGTTTGGCCTGCTTGTGGGGCTTCCTGCCATCTGCTCGCTGGTGATTGTTCTGTATCAGGGCGACCGTCTGGACTGGTTCCGCTCCCCCATTATTACTGACCTTACCTTCTGGGGTGGGGCGGCATTTATTGTGTTCGTAATTAACGAGGCCTTTCATCCCAGCCCTTATTTTCGGATTCAGTACTGGCGCTCCCGGAACATTCAGGCGGCTTTGCTTTCGCTTGTCGGCATTCTCGCGATCTGCGGCATCATGGGGGATATTCCGGCAACCTATCTAGAGGCCGTGCACGGTTATCGGCCTATTCAGGCGGCTCCCGTCTCTCTGGTTGTCGCAGTGCCACAACTGATCATGCTACCGTTGATAGCAGCCATCTGCAACAACCCGAAGGTGGACTGCCGCTTCATTCTGGCTGGTGGAATGTGCTGCCTGGCGGCGGCAGCGTGGCTTGGATCATGGCTTACGGTGGATTGGGTGAGGGATAATTTTTACCCCATCCAGATCCTTCAGGTGTTTGGTCAACCCATGACGGTCATTCCCACACTCATGCTGGCCACAATGGCCATGGGCCCGGCAGATGGTCCATTTATTTCCGGTATGGTGAATATGCTCAAAGGATTGGCCAATGCTGTTGCCTATGCCCTCTTTGCCGCCCTCAGCCGCAGGCGTGAGCAGTACCATTCCACCATGCTGCTCGACCATCATGGCACTCATGGCCTTGCCTTGCAGGGAATGGGTAATCCCATCACTCAGCAATTGTCCGTCACATCACCGGACAGCGGGCATGTTGCACGGAATTCTCTGCAAGTCTTCCATACCTATGTTCATGAACAATCCCTCGTTCTGGCGCTGAACGATATCTACTATCTGCTGATCTGGGTGTGCCTTGGCTATGCGGTCATGAATCTCATTCTGCCACGGCGGGTTTATCCCCCTCGTGCACCATCTCCTACTGCTCCGGCACGCTAATTCGGAATAACCAATCATGATCTATAAAAAACCACTACTTTATGCTGGCTGCGCAGCCGGTGCGCTTGCTTTCCTGGCATGGGGCGGGGCTCGGCTGATTAATGGTGACGGGGTCAATCAATATACCAATGACGCCTATGTTACGGCCGACTTTTCCACTGTAGCGCCCAAAGTGTCTGGGCGTATTGACCGTGTAATTGCTCAGGATAACGAGCAGGTTCACGTTGGAGAGGAGCTTGCTCATATTGAGGATGATGACTATCGCGCAGCCCTTGATGTCGCCAAAGGCAACGTTCTCGCGGCACAAGGAGATGTCGCCAATCTGGAAGCCGAAATTGCGCGGCAGGATTCCGTTATTGCTCAGGTTCGGGCTGCGGTACAAGCCGATGAAGCAGAACTGACGTTTGCCCGCCAGAATGCAACACGATACCGCAACCTATCTTCTGGTGGAGCGGGGACTATTGAACAGAAACAACATTCCGAAGCTCAGGAACGGGAAGCACAGGCTGCGATTGCACGGGACCAGGCCGCGGTTGATGCTTCCATACGACAGGTTGCCGTTTTGAAAGCACAGCTTGAACGGGCACGAGGTGTTCTGCTGCGTGCGCAGGGGGACGCAAAACAGGCTGAACTGAATCTGTCCTATTGTACCATTCCGGCTCCTATTGATGGTGTTGTGGGCGAACGTGGAGTGCGGGTCGGAAACTATGTGCATCCCGGCACAGGTATTCTGGCTGTGGTACCTACCCATTCCGCTTATATTCTGGCCAACTATCAGGAGACCCAGTTGACGAAAGTCAAAACGGGGCAGAAGGCGACCGTTTGGGTAGATACCTTCCCGGGCCAGCCGCTAAAGGCGCATGTGGACTCACTCGCTCCGGCAACGGGCGTGGCGTTTGCCCCTATTCAACCTGATAATGCAACCGGTAATTTTACCAAGGTTGTGCAGCGCGTTCCTGTGAAACTAACCTTCGATCCTGGCCAGTCTTTGGCTGAAAAAGTACGCGTCGGGATGTCCGTAGAGGCCAATATTGATACCTCTTCACCGCCTGAAGGGGCACATGCCAATGATAGCCGTTATGTCTGGCAGTAAGTTTATGAAGCATTTCTTTCTTGCTGGCTTTTCATTACTGGCACTTGCTGGCTGTACCGTTGGGCCAGACTATCACAAGCCTGACGTAAAAGCCCCTACCGCGTGGCGTTCCACTCAACCGCCAGCAGAAAGTCGGGTGGTTAACGCCTCCACTGATCCTGCATGGTGGACCATTTTCAATGATCCCATGCTGACACGGTTGGAAAATGAGGTTGCAACCTCGAATCTGGATCTGAAGGCTGCCAGTTTGCGCCTTATGCAAAGCCAGGCTGAGAAGCGCATTGCAAGCGCCGCCCAGTTTCCGCACGCAGAGGCCAATGCCTCCTATGCACGGGAGCGCGCCAGTACCAATGGTATATTGGGACTATTGGGGACTATGGAGCGGGAAGGAAGCCAAAGCATTGCGTCTGGCGCGCAAGGATTTGGCCCTACCGCCTTGCCGGGCAGTGTGGGTAATCCCTCTTTCAATCTGCCGCAATATGGCATGAATGCCTCGTGGGAAGTCGATTTCTGGGGGCATGTCCGGCGGCAGGTAGAAGCTGCAACAGCAGCCGTGCATGCCACGGAAGAAATGCGACGCGATATTCTGGTTTCCCTGATGGCGGAGACAGCGCAGGATTATATTGATCTGCGTGCGACCCAAACCCAGATCGGGATTTTGGAACACAACATAGATATTGCAAACAACAGCGTAAAACTGACGACACTGCGCTTTCAGCAGGGAGCCGCAACCCGTCTGGATGTGGCAGAGGCGACCGGCCAGCTTCATACCTTTATCTCACGCCTGGCGCCACTCAAGGCTCAGGCGACACATAGGCTGAATGCACTAAGCTTCCTGGTGGCGCGGGAACCGGGCAGTTTAGATGCAGAATTGGGGAAACCGGCTCCTATTCCTCTGGTGCCAGCGGCTGTTCCGGCAGGATTACCCTCAGAGCTTGCCGAACGTCGTCCAGATATCAGAATGGCAGCAGACCGGCTGCATGCGGCAACTGCCAGCATTGGCGTTGCTATTGCTGATTTCTTCCCTCGGGTTACCCTCTCTGGCAGTTTGGATATTCAGGCGTTGCAGTTCAGTGGCCTGGGATCATGGGCTTCTCGCCAATATGGGTTTGGACCAACGGCAACACTTCCTCTTTTTGAAGGAGGGCGCCTCACAGGCCAGTTACATCTACGCCGTGCCCAGCAGAAAGAAGCTGCCACCCTGTTTCAGCGCACCGTTCTGAAGGCGTGGCAGGAAATTGATGATGCCATGGCCGACTTCACAGCCGCGCAAAGACGACGGGACGAACTGGCCGAATCTGTGCATGAGAACGACATTGCGGTGGACACGGCCAAGGCTCAGTATGTGCAAGGGGCCGCAGACTTTCTGAATGTGCTGACCCTACAAAATGCACTGCTATCCTCCCAGAGTGCGTTGGCAGACGCGACAGCGCATGTAGCCGAAGCCGTGACAAACCTCTACCGTGCAATCGGCGGAGGATGGGAAAATATCTATCCCGAAAAAACAATAAAAAAGCACGCGTGAGAAAATGATGATCATCAGACGGTCCGATACCTTGGGAACAGCACATTCCGGCGGTCAACTCCTGCGGTGTCATTTTGCATTTTCTGACTATCAGGAGGCAGAGCATACCCATGAAGGATGTTTACAGGCCGTAAATATAGGAACCATGTTGCCAAACGGCTGTTATCAAATCGGCCCGGAAGCGGCGGTGGATATCCTGACGTGGGTGCGTTCCGGTATTGTTACGACCACCATGGATCACTTTCAAAGTGAAGATATCGGGGCGGGAGGGCTGCATCTGATCAGTAGCGGCACGGGTTGCCGAACACTTCACTGGAAAGCAGGAGGGGAGGGTGTGTCCTTTATTCAGTTCTGGATACTGCCGGACATAGAAGGCACCACACCGATGCAGGAAAGTCGCCCTCAGTCTTCAGAAGATAAGAGCCGGGGCTTCCAAATCATTGCGTCAGGCTTTCCGGAAGATGATCCTGAAGAGCAGGAAAATGAAGAAGACAACGCGCCCATAACATTAAATGCGCGAGCACGCCTGCTTCAGGCCGCACTTCCGGCGCAAGAAGGTGCTGCTTATTGCACAACCCCCGGGCGAGATCTTTATATGTTGGTGGTCTCTGGAAGCATACGCATTGGAGAAGAAACCCTCTTTGCCGGTGATGCTGCGGCTTTTGAGGGCATCACCGATCTGACAGTGATTGCGAATCAACACTCTGAGCTTCTTTTGGCTGATGTTGCGGCTGATAGGCCTGCCAAGCATTGACCGAAGAATGCCCATTTTTCCATCTACCCGAACATCAAGTTTCAATGCTAATCAGGTAATTAGAGACATTTGACCTGAAAGTGTTGGCGACACCATGAAGAAAGCTGATCTGTCACGGGAGCCTGGTGTGCCCAGGCGCAATAATACCCAGCAGATTTTGAATGCTGCTGAAAAAATATTCTCAGCCTATGGTTTCGCCGGTGCACGGGTAGATGATATTGCCAAAGCATGTGCTCTTCCCAAGGCGAATATCCTTTATTACTTTGGGAGCAAGGAAGAACTTTACCGGGCAACATTGCAGCGGCTACTGGTCGGATGGCTGGCAGATGCTGATCAATGGATTTCCATCAAACATACCCCTATTGTGGGCCTTGAAGGATATGTCCGCGCCAAAATGGAATTTTCACGCAGCAGGCCCGATGCGTCACGCCTGTTTATGCATGAACTTCTGGCAGGAGGGGAATATGTCCGGGTGTTTCTGGACAGTACCTTGCGTGAGCACGTAGAGCAGAAAGCTCTTGTTTTTGAGTATTGGCATAAAGAGGGATTATGCGCCCCGGTGAATGCGACCCATTTCCTATTTACCTTGTGGTCAATGACGCAGGCCTATGCGGATATGCAAGTGCAGTTTGCCGCCGTTCTGGGTCGCCGACGCCTGAATATTACGGATTTTGAGACCGGTATCAGCACGATCATGCAGCTTGTGGGGGCTATTTGCAGGACCAGCCAACCACTGACATCACACAAGCAAGCAGACACGATCCAGCAGAAAGCGGCAACAAAACGGAATCGTATACCTCAATAAAAAAATAATAATAAAATTGTAAATAATATTGAAATAATGCCAATTTTCTAAATGAATTTTCCGCATGTTTAGCATTATAACTAAACTGATGCAGAAAAGATGAACGAATTCAGGGATCTTGGCATGGAAAATGGTTAACGAAGTTATCTGCCTTCCCCGATCACAACATCATCTGGTATTTTGGTACAGGTGCGCTAATCTATAACCGTTCTACATCTGTGATTGTTAGGGAACCATTATGATCAAACGTAGCCTGTTCCTTCTTGCTGGCGTTATGGCAACTCTCCCGGTTCTGGCGAGTTCAGCCAAAGCCGCATCAGATGGTGCTGCGGTTTACAATGCCAATTGCTCTGTCTGCCATCAGGCTGGTGGTGTTGGCATGCCTGGGCAGTTTCCGGTTCTGAAAGGGCGTATTGATAAAATTGCCTCTACGCCTGAAGGTAAGAAATACTTGGCGGATGTTGTTTTAAACGGTCTACATGGCCCTATTCAGGCTGGCGGCGTGGCCTATGCAGGCTTCATGCCTTCATTGAAGGCACTTTCGGATGATGATATTGCAGCAGTGCTGACATATGTGGCTTCTTTGGGTGACACCAAACCTGCACCTGGTTTTACGGCAGATGACATTAAGGCAGCTCGTGCCGCCCCCAAAAAGGGCGCTGAACTTCAGGCCGAACGTAATGCCCTGAATGCAGTACATCCGATCCCGTAAAATAATTTCGTTTGTTACAAGCTCTCTGGTTACAAAGATAAAAGCATGTAACCAGAGAGACCTTGCGAGACGCACTTTCAGGTGTCACATTCGATATCTTAAAGCCTGCTGTATTGGGATCATCGCGCCATAAGCCGACGAGGCCGATGGCGACAATAATGAGGGAGCAGGTGAAAAACTGCGCCAATAGTCTTCCACAACCAGAGCTAATAGATTCTGCGTGCGTTACCCGATCCGCATAAAGAGTGTGGATGGTATCGTGATTTTTGTAACGTCCAGACTGAAACTCTCCCAACGCAGCAGAAAGCGCGGCAAAACTGACTATCCCAAGATAACCTCAATAGTGTGCTCAAGGTTATCATCCTTCATCGTAACACTATTGGTTGTATGTATTGGGATGTTATCCATAGTAATGCGCTTTACACCACGACTAACCTGATCCGGATTGCGTACAGTTATTATGTAACGTGTATTACGCCACAATAGAGTAACTTCAAATTCAGGCCAATATTCAGGAATACACGGGTTAATGAGAAGAGCATTCCCCTGGATGTTAATCCCCAGAATGTTTTCCGTACCAACACGCTGCATCCAGCCCGCAGACCCGGTGTACCAGGACCATCCTCCGCGCCCCGTATAGGGGGGCTCCGAATAAATATCCGCAGCGACCACATAAGGTTCGAGTTTATAGCGCAAGGCTCGTTCTGTTGTGAGACTATGCTGGATGGGATTAAGGCCTTTGAACAGTGCGTGTGCAAGATTTCCATCACCCAGCGTTGCTATCGCCATGACTGTCCACAAGGCTCCATGAGTGTACTGCCCCCCATTTTCTCTGATTCCAGGCGGGTAACCTCGAATATAGCCAGGATCGGGCTGAGCCTTATCAAACGGAGGGGTAAGAAGCAGGATAAGATGGTCTTCATGCTTAACAAGGCGCTGAAGAACAGAATGCATGGCATGGGCGGCCCGCTCCGGGGAAGCCACACCTGACAATACTGACCAGGATTGCGAAATGGCATCTATCTGACACTCTGTGCCTGTATGAGAGCCAAGAGGTGTTCCGTCATCAAAATAGGCTCTGAGATACCAGTCTCCATCCCACGCACCTTCGAGAGCTTTAGCTAAAGCAACAAGATGCGCCTTCCATTGCGCCACCCGAACCAGCTCTCCCCGTGCTTCGGCAAGCGGAATAAAGGCTGTGAGGGCTGCATGTAGGAACCAGCCCAACCATACGCTCTCTCCTTGCCCGTGCTCACCAACCCGGTTCATACCATCGTTCCAATCACCTGTTCCCATAAGCGGCAGGCCGTGCCGCCCTACCGACAGGCTGTGATCCAAGGCTCGTGCGCAATGTTCAAAGAGAGAGGCGGTTGCGGCCGAGATAGATGGCACCATAAAACTATCATGTTCGGTTAAGGGGAGAGCTGGGGCTTCAAGGAACCCCACATCCTGATCAAGAATAGCTTTGTCACCACTGATAGTCACATAGTGGGCAACGCAATATGCAAGCCATGCTCGGTCATCCGATATATGCGTGCGCACACCAGCGCCGGTTTGCGGCAACCACCAATGTTGCACATCTCCCTCTACAAACTGGCGTGAGGCAGCGCGTAGAAGATGGTCATGCACCAAATCAGGGCAGGAAATTACCAATGCCATACCATCCTGCAACTGGTCCCGAAAACCATATGCACCACTTGCCTGATAAAAGCCTGCTCTTGCCAGCACCCGGCTGGACAATGTTTGATAAAGAAGCCAGCCGTTGAGCAGGATATCCATGCCACGATCAGGGGTCTTAACCTGAATGGAACGGCATACAGCCGCCCATTTATTTTCTACATCATGCAGAACCTGATCAAGATCTGCAGTTCTGTAATGGGTAATGAGATGCCGGGCTTTGTCTGTATCTTCTGCATCTCCCAGCATGAAAACAATTTCTACCCGACCATCTGCGGGAAGGATAATGCTGGTTTGCAAGATGCCGCATGGGTCAAGGCCTCCTCCCGTTTCGCCCTGCAAAGAGTCGAGCGCTGTAAATGCATCAGGACTATCAAGAGAGCCATTGCGCCCAATAAAACTCCTACGATCCCCCGATGACGCAGTGACATACCCTCCAATATCCGCAAAAGCGACGCGGGCGCCATAAGTCGGGTTCCAGCGGTTGTGGGCGAAGATAGCGCCCGTTTCATCATCTATTTCTGTTGTAACGAACTGCGCCATCTGTGTGCGGGATGTACCCAGAAGCCACTCCACATACGCGGTCACAGATAACGTGCGAGAGCGTCCGGATAGATTATGAAGCTGGATACGGGAGAGTTTTACGGAATCTTCTGTTGGAACATATTGCAGCAAAGTGCTGGCAATACCTTCAGCAATCCGTTCATAGCGCGTGTATCCGTACCCATGGTGAGCGACATATGTTGCCTCCGGATCTCGCCTTGTCGCTGCTGTCAGGCACCAGAGAATTTTTGTTTCTTCATCCTGAAGATAAAAAACTTCTCCCGCAGGGTTGCTGACTGGATCATTTGACCATGGGGTAATTTGACGCTCCTTACTGTTAAGCGCCCATGTATAACCACTTCCGTCTGCTGATGCCTGAAATCCGAAATTTTCATTTGCTATGACATTAATCCAGGGCGCAGGCGTTGTTTTGCCTGGTCCAATAACAACAACATAGGTCCGACCGCCTGCTGCAAAGCCACCATATCCGTTGAAAAATTCAAGATCTGGAAGAGAGGGAAGAGACAATGATTTTTCTGTCTGTGTGGTTTTGTCCTGTATAATTTTTCTCTTCCGGGGGAACATCAGATCAGAATAAAGGAGCCGCTCTTCAAGAGACTTGGTTGCATCCAGAACAATACGCGCTACTGACAGAAGCTGCGCCTGAAACGCAGGAGTGATGAGATCTGCGCGTAAAATACGGACAGAACCACCACTATCAGAAATTTTAGGAAGAGCGCGCACCTGTTCTTCAAGAGACATTTGTAGTTCTTGCAAATAAGAACTGGGATGCTCATTCAGAATAACAAAATCGAACTCCAATTGTTTCAAGCGTAGATATTCAAAGCCCACAAGAAGCTTATGGACAACAGGAATATCTACGTTATCCTTGATCCGCAGCACTAGGATGGGAAGGTCTCCAGAGATCCCCTGTTCCCACAAAATTGGTTGTGCTGCGGCGCCTCGAACGATTGTATGAGAAGAAGATCGCAGGGAAGAGCCTGCAAAGAGGAGAGAAGACGCTAAAGTTTGAAAAAGATTGGCATCGGCGGAAGAGACATCAAGATGACGCAACTGTATCTGAGCATGTGTCCATGCCAACGTACGGATACGATCAAGGGCTGACGTATCCTGATGTGTGTCAATTAACTCCAGAATTTTGTCTCGAGAAGAAGCAACCATGGTCCAGAATGATATCCTGGCTGTAGCTCCAGGCTTGATAGTGACACGACTGCGAAGAGAGAACGAAGGATCAAGGACTGTTCCCGTCTGGCCAGATAAAGAACGTTTTCCCGTTATGGCAGCGGGTGCTTTTAAGGTGTGTCCACGCCCTATAAAATGGGCGCGGTTGGTTTCCATCTCCACAGATGTCGGACATACAGCGAGGTGCGCCATCCATATCTCAGGCTCATTCGGCTCGCGCCGTCTCCGGGTTGCTAGCAGTGCCTTGGCGCTCGGAACATACTCTGTCTGAACAAAAAGTTTGGTAAATGCAGGATGTGCAAGATCAGCAATTTGAGGAAGAAGAGCCAGTTCCATATAGGATGTAATATCGATCTCAACTACTTCATGACCTGCGTTCGATACCGTTATGTTCCTGATTTCTGCATCATCTTCCGGTGAGACGAGCACTTCCATTGTGGTTGTAAGAGCACCATCCTGACGAGAAAATTCTGCTCGGTCTTCATAAAAAACAGCTGAATAATCGTCCGGTGTTTCTCCGCATGGTTGAATACCAGCAGACCATATGTTCCCGGTTTTTATGTTTTTCAGATAAATATAAGCCCCAAAATTATCGAGAGTGGCGTCTTCCCGCCAGCGTGTCAGTGCTTGACCTTGCCAGCGACTATACCCGGACCCGGCCGCTGTCAGCATGACGGAGTAACGACCGTTCGAGAGAAGATGCGTGACAGGCTCCGGCGTAGAGGCAGTGTGGTAACGACGACCAAAGGAAATGGCAGCCGAATGAGGCTGCGCCTTAATATTTTCTTCCGAAGGCAGAGGGCGGGCCACCACACCTTGCTGCGGTGCCTGCTCCTGAAGGAGAAGTTCGGCCGAGGCTATGACGGGATCTTTATGGAACCGTGCTCGCATAACGCCTTCCAGAACCGTATCTGCCACAGCCAGAATAGACATGCCTTGGTGATGAGCCATGTAGGCGCGAATAACCGCAACATCCTGATGTTCGGGCACCCGCTCTGGCGTATAATCCAGAGCCTCATAAAATCCGTAGCGGCCTCTTGCGCCTGCTTTTTCCAAAACGAAAAGGTTAGACACTGCTTTTTGTGGGTCAACCATAGCCGCCAGAAGGGTAGCATAAGGTGCGACAACCGTATTTTCACCCAGCCTACGCTTTAACCCCAAACCCGGCACACCAAAATTGGAATACTGATAAGTATAATCCATATCACGCGCATTGTAGGCCGATTCAGAAATTCCCCACGGAATGTTACGCGCATACCCGTAATCAATCTGGTGCTGCACAATCAGAGTATTGGTTTCTTCAAGCAAACTCCCCATAGGGGCACGCATGACTAATGATGGCATAAGATATTCGAACATGGAGCCCGACCAGGACACGAGAACGGCTCCATTGCCACTTGCTGTAATGGGGCGTCCAAGGCGGAACCAGTCACGGGCCGGAATATCTCCTTTGGCTATGGCATAGAATACAGCCAAACGTGCTTCAGATGCCAGGAGATCGTAACAATTCTGGTCTTGTATATCTGCTGAAACCTGGTAACCGATCGAAAGCAATTTTCGTGATGAGTCCCGTAAAAAGCCGAACTCCATTTCCTGCGCCATGTTTCGGGCTAGTTGAATTAAGGCCCGCAATCTAACAGGAGTATTTTGCCGGAGTTGATCATCATAATCTCGAAGATGGCTTTCTATTGTTCTAAGGGGAGCAGATATCCAGTACAGTAAATCTGCAACGTCAGAAGGCTCTGAATTGTCTGGAAAAAGGGACGGATGCTGCGCATGCGCAGCAATCGTCTGGGCTTTTTTTTCAAGATTACGAAGACAGGCCTCCAGTTCTTCTTCAGACGCCGTAAGAAGTGCGTTTTTCAACCGGCTGAGCGATCTGATCAGCACTTTTTGCTGCTTGTTAAGAGGAAGACGGATGCCATTATGAAACATCATGTCCATTATGGCGATTGTAACACTATCCAACAATCCGGCCCGCCAAGAGAGATTCTCTTCCTGCTCTCCTAGCCATTCCTGACATGCTGCAGCAACCGCGATAAGATGCCCAGCCAGATTTCCACTATCGACCGTAGAGACATACATGGGAGAAAGAGGGGTAAGATCGACCGTACTATACCAATTATAGAAATGCCCTTTATATTTTTGCATTTTCTTTAGTGTTTCAAATGTTTCCTCCAGCCGGTCCAATGTATCTTGTAGGCCGCACCACCCAAAGTCTCTCGCGCTAACAGTACAGAGAAGATAAAGTCCTATGTTTGTTGGAGATGTTCGCCGCGCAAGAACCGGGCGTGGGTCCTCCTGAAAATTATCAGGAGGCAACATATGATCATCTGAAGTGACAAATGTTTCAAAAAATACCCAAGTGCGGCGCGCGGTAACGCGTAATGTGCGAATATCTGTACGTGATGGTCGGGATTTTGAGGGAAGAACAGGGGCACGGCTGGTCCATAACGCTATGGCGGGTGATAAGCCCCACAAAAACGCTAATGGCCCTGCCAGAAGGAGATCTTCCGGACTGTGCCATGCCATAAAACCAGAAAGCAGCACTGAAAATAGCGGTGCGGGAAGCATTTTGCGATAGTAATCTACCATCCCCGCAGGCTTCACATCTATGGTCTGCGCAGTTGGAACCCATTGTAGAAGGTGTTTATGGGTAATAGAAACACGGGTTAGTGTGCGAATTATTGCATCAAACATGAGGAATGATTGATGCGCAAGAAACGTAATAGTCAGCGCCACAGTGACAAAGGCTTTTGATGCTTGGGAGAGAAGAACGCTGACGTAATTTCGGAATGTTATCCACTCCTGCCTAGGAATGATATCTGGAAGAATTGGCAAAAATATTGGCAGGGAAACAGCTAGCAGGACGAACGCTGTCCATATTCCGGAGCTTTCCGGCATAAAGATCCAGCATGCAAGAAGAGCAAGAATCGTAAAAGGCGCGCACAGCGTTCTGCGTAAATTATCCAGCATTTTCCAGCGCGAAATCCCGGAAAAACGATCACGGGGTAAAGGTTTGCGGATTATACCGGAAAGTATCCAGGGCAGAAGTTGCCAGTCTCCGCGGGTCCAGCGATGTAACCTTTGTGCAGCAACAATGTAATCTGTTGGGAATTCTTCTATGACTTCTATATCTGAAACCAATCCTGCGCGCGCAAAAATACCTTCAAACAGATCATGACTCAAAAGCGAGGCATCTGGAACACGGCCTGAGAGAGCAGATTCAAAGGCATCAATATGGTAAATGCCCTTTCCAGCATAAGAACCTTCTCCAAACATATCCTGATAAAGGTCTGAGATTGCGGAGGAATACGTATCTATTCCTGTCGCTGTAGAAAAGAACTTCTGAAAAAGTGTACTGTGGTGTCCTACAGGAAGAGAAGGCGTAACACGGGGCTGCAATATGGCATAACCCTGTTCAACTCGCCCTGTATCAGGGTTAAAGCGGGGGGAATTGAGAGGATGGGCAAGCTTTCCCACCAAGCGTTTAACAGTTTCAAGTGGAAGACGCGTATCAGCGTCTAAAGTAATGATATATTTGACAGATGCTGGAAGGCGGCGCTCCGGGTCTGCCATAAAAGTGGTATCTGTTGCCCCGCGCAACAAACGGTTGAGCTCATGAAGCTTGCCACGCTTACGCTCCCATCCCATCCATATCCGCTCGCTATCACTCCAAACTCTGCGGCGATGCAAAAGCAAAAACCGGTCCGCATTCGCCGGGGGAAGAAAGCGGTTATTGAGATCTCTTATTCCGTCAACAGCCAGCCTCAGAAGCCCCTCATCCTCAGGAGCCTGAAAGCTTTCATGGTCTTTCCAATCTGTCAGAAGAGCAAAATGAACAGTTTCATCATGGGTTGCTAGATAGTGTACCTCCAACCTTTCCAGAAGGGTTCTGATGGTTTTTTCATCGGTCAGGAGAGCCGGGATAACAACCATGGTGCGCATATCGGCTGGAACACCTTCCAGCAATTCCAAGCCAGGCAAAGTACCAACCTTGAGAACACGCAACAAAAGGTGATTGATGCAAGGGTAATCCCCCCATAAAAAGAGTGGCTTTTGAATGAGAATTTTCTCAGCGTAAGAATTGAGGAGATTCTGATGAAGAGTGATCGCTTTACTGACG
>VNJV01019563.1:0-17568 GCA_008042635.1 Drosophila nikananu | reverse complement strand
CTTGCAGGGTATTATAATTTTAGTCAGAAGTTTGCAACGCAGTGAAGGAGACATCTCCGACCCTATAAAGTATATATATTCTTGATCAGCATCAACAGCCGAGTCGATCTAGCCATGTCCGTCTGTCTGTCTGTCTGTCCGTCTGTCTGTCTGTCCGTCCGTTTCTACGCAAACTAGTCCCTCAGTTTTAAAGCTATCTGGATGAAACTTTGCAGATAGACTTATATATGCTCTCACTGCTATATATGTCGGAACGAGCCGGATCGGCCGACTATATCATATAGCTATATAGGAAAGATCGGTAAATTTTAATGAAAAAAATTATAACTTAGCCAATTTTTACTATATATAAAATTTGAGATATGGCCATTTTGTATTATTCTTGAATTTCGGTTTTAATTTTATTCAAATCATATAGCAGCCATAAGAAAATATAGATAAATTCATTAAATTCGTTCGCAACATTTTTCGCTCGCAACATTTCTCGTTCGCAACATTTTTCTTTCGCAACATTTACCTTATGTCAGTACCCGAGAAAACGAAAAAGTCAGAAGATTTTTCTTCTTCTTCTTACTTACTGCAAGGGTATTTAAACTTCGGCATGCCGAAGTTAGCTTCCTTTCTTGTTATATTTTGTTAGCGTC
Source organism: Drosophila nikananu (assembly GCA_008042635.1). NCBI lineage: Eukaryota > Metazoa > Arthropoda > Insecta > Diptera > Drosophilidae > Drosophila > Drosophila nikananu. The sequence continues at coordinate 16,924 of VNJV01019563.1, read as the reverse complement.
TTTTCGCAGTTTTTGGACTACTCCAGTAATATTCGTTAGGTTTTCACTATTACATCCACTACTTTAAATTTTATTCCCGGAGCTCACGCTAGACCACGTCCGCTCTTTGCGGGAGTTAATCGTATATTGTCTTGTTACATTTTCTCTTTTTAGCTGTTTTTCCTGAGCTTCATTAACCATATCTACTATCTCGTTAGCCAGTTCGGGAGGAGTTGAATGAATAATGTCGATCCGTCTTTTATTGGTGACTGAGTGTACTGTCTTATTGTATTCTATTGTCGCCTGAAGAATAAGGTTGACTGTATCATTCATTCCACTGTCAAGTTTCAGGCATCGAGCTATTTCTAAAAGCGTGCTGTGAAACCTTTCAACCTGTCCGTTTGAGGTACTATGAAGTGGAGGTGCGTTCGCTATGTCAACGTTAAAACGATTTTTCATAAGTGACTTGATTGACTCGGAGTTTATAGACGGTTCATTGTCACAAAATATTGTCTTTGAATGGGGATAAAAGTTCATCAATTGCATAATTGCAGGTTCTAAATCAATTATCGTTCGAGAGCCGATGGGTTGCACAATAGCGAATTTGGAAAGTTAGTCAATACATGCCAAAAAGTACTTCCTGTCCGTAGAAAATATATCTATATGCAATGTCTTGCCTACATGTGAAGGAATAGGTGTTCTCCCTAGGATTTTCTTTTGCGGATGGCGGTCGTATTTGCCTTTTTGCCAAACCAAGCAGTTAGCAACAAAAGTAGCGGCTATTTGTGACATTTTGGGGAAAAAGTAGTATTGAAGAATTTGTTTTACATTCTCCTGTGCTGCCCTATGCGCTCTGTTGTGCTCTAAAGATACAATTTCCCGTTGCTCGGTTTTATTAAAAATGTCGCTAACCATTTTCATAGTGTGTCGGAAGGTCGTTGCTGGGAACTCATCTACAAGGCTGTTTTGAATGAAAGCTAGTACGGGTAATTCGCAGTGAATCGCATTCACTACATTTGGCTTAACCACTTCAGGAATTCTTCGAAGTAAAGTCTCTTTATTTAGAAATTGTATTAAATGCCTTGTCTTGCTTCCGAGTCTGCGGTGCCCTCATCTATTACTATTTGGTTTCTAAAACAATTAACAGGCTTGTCGATAGTTTCAATTATATAAGTTAATGAAATTTCGCTATGTATTGTCGCAATGTCTGACTGGGGTTCGCTTTTTATAACATGAATGGCCTGCCTGGATAGTGCATCCGCAACATAGTTCTCCTTTCCTGGCTTATAGAAAATATTCGCATTATGTTCGTCTATAAACGCCTTCCATCTCTTAATTTTTGCATTTGGATTCCTATCTGACACGGCGTACGTTAACGGTTGGTGATCTGTAAAAATGTTTAAGTTTTTGACACCATATAGATAGTTCCTAAGAGACTTTAAAGTCCAAACAATGGCCAAAAGTTCTCGTTCGTTTGTTGCGAAATTAAGTTCTCTATCCTGTAAAGTTCTCGAAATCATTGTAACAGGCTTGCCATCCTGTGATAAGACGGCACCCAGGCCAAAAGCCGAAGCGTCTGTAGTAAGGTCAAATGGTTTCATATAATCGGGATACAATAACATTACATTTTCGGAGACAAGAACATTTTTTAGTTTCTCAAAAGCAGAACATTGTTTTTCATCGAAAGAAATTGGTATCTTTTTAGACTGGCTTGCTGAAATTTTTCCGTTTTCTCCCTTCAGAATGTCAGTCAGAGGTCTAGCAATAGAGGCGAAGTCCTTAATAAAGCAGCGGTAATAACTCGCTAGCCCTAAAAACGATCGAACACTAAACAGATTGGTGGGTTGATTATATTTCTGAATAGCCTCTACTTTGCTAGGACTGGTTGTGATACCTCCACTTGACACCGTAAATCCGAGATACTCGACGCTTTCCTTGAAGAAAAACGATTTCTCTTTAGAGACCCTCATGTTTGTCTCAGACAGTCTGTCTAGTACCCAAGCAACGTCGTTCACGTGGTCCTCAATTTCGTTAGAAAATATTATTACGTCATCAACGTAAACATAACATGACTTTCCTATACGGACCCTAAGAACATCATCAATAGCACGTTGAAAAATACTTGGGGCATTTTTTAAGCCAAACGGCAAACGGCAAAACTCGTATTTTCCATTTCCTACTGAAAAGTCAGTTTTCTCCCTATCCTTTTCTGCGAGCAGAATTTGATGAAATCCCGATTTTAGGTCAAGGGTTGTAAAGAACCTGGCCTTTCCCAAATTTGACAAAATGGATACTACATTTGGTATAGGGTACTTGGCGTCGATCGTTTTTAAATTAAAAAATAAATAAAATAATAAATAAAATAAAAAATAAAATAATAAAATAAATAAATTAAGTTTTCTAAAATCTATAACCAACCTTTTCTTAGTATTTCCCTTTTCATCTGTACCTTTTTTATCGACTACCCAAACCGGATTGTTGTAAGGTGACGACGAGGGCCTGATAATTCCGTCCTTTAACAAAGCATTTGTCTCCTTGTTCACAAAATCTGCTACGCCCATGGGGTACGGGTAGAGTTTTGAGTAAATGGGTTGGTCGTCCTCAGTACGTATTGTGGCAATAATGTTGGTATTATAAGGCAGTGCTTCTACCGGATCCGCAAAGACGGCCAATCGGTCTCGAAGCATTGTGTGGAATTTATTAGATATCTGATTTGGTACCATATTCTGTATGTTGGTGAAATTTACACAGTCACATCTCAATAACTGAATTGATTCAACTTCATTGTTGATATTCAAAGTTTTGTTCTTAAAATCTAACGTTGCATTTCCCTGTTTCAAAAGGTCAAGTCCTATTATTGAGTCAAAACTAGAGAGACTTGGAAGAATAAAGAATTGAACAGATGTGTTAAATAGTTTAATGAAGCATTTCTGCTTAACGGTGTTGCAACCATGAAGCGATTTTACCGTGAATTTATTTTGTACCGGCATTATGTTTTTTAATTCAGGGAGGGGCTGTATGTAATTTTTCGAAGCCCGGTGTCAATCAAAAGTTTTATGGTTCTCCCTGCTATCTTTCTTTCTATGTACGGTAGCAGGGATTTGTGGCTAATAAATGAACATGATCGTAATTGACTAGTTCGTCCTCATAATCATCAACCTCCGCTTCTGCCTCCTGTTGGTAATCGTATGTGTCTTCCTCACATTGACCTTTCTCATGAGGTAAGTGGTTGATTCTCTGCTGTTTTGGCCCTGTAAACCTTGCACTGCCACAATTTGGTCTTTTTGACGCTTGCGCATACCCAACATGTCCCTGAGCCTGACTTGTGTTTTGCTGCTGGGGTTGCGATGCAAATTGATTTTGTGTTTGAAATGAATTTTGTTGTTGGGATGGCCAAGAATTTTGTTGTTGAGATGGCCAAGAATTTTGTTGTTGGGATGGCCAAATATTTCCCTGAGTAGGAAATGGAGCTTGTCCAAAATGTCCAGTTCTTCTAGATCGCATGGATACATCAGGATTTGTTAACTGGACTGGATCTAGTATTTCCTGGTTATCATAATTATGCACCTGGCGCTTGCTAAAATATGGGTTTTTGGTTTGCATGCGCATGATTGAATTTCTATCCCTATCGCTGTGCTTTTGGTCGGTTTTCTGACCCCTGTCTCTAATATTTTTTGAATAAATAAGGGCGAATTGGTAACGCTCATGGTTAGACTCGACCTCTTGCTCTAAAGCGAGAGCAGTTGGTAAATCTTTCGGACCTTTTGCAAAAAGAATATCGCTCAACGCTTTCTTAGATCCGGTTATAAATACACGTAAAGCGTCCGCCCTGTACTTTTCATTCAGTGACATCGCCAAGGCACTATCGAATGTCATTATTGTCTTGTTAGTAAGTAGGGTCAGCTTTTTCTCGACTTCATCATAGAATTCAGTAAGAGTCATGTCTCCCTGTCGCAAAGTTGATAGCTCTTGTTCGATTAGGTAGATCGGCCTTTTGTCAGAATATGTAAAAATCAAGACGGCTGATCATTGCTTTGAAATGTAACGGAGTATTAAAAGAAGCCAATACTGTATTCGCTGAACCTTTTATTTTATTTCGCATAATACCAAGAGCTTGGTAAAATGTTGAACTTCCCTCGTAGTTTTAAAAAACTTTAAAAGCGACATGAGCCGCTTTTCTCCACGACACATATGTTTCACTTTTGCCCTCAAAATCTGGCAGAGATTTGACTATATCTAGAGGTTCTTTACAAACAACACCTGGTTTAATTTCAGCATCTACATAAGTTTTCACCTCTGGGGTGCTCACTGTTAATTTCCCGATTCGTTCATTCATCTCCTGCAATTGTGTTTCAAATGATTGTTTTTAGACTGCGAGCGCACCGGCAACAGCACTCTCTACGATCGCTTTTAACTAAGCATCACTAAATGCCATTTCGCTAGTTGTATTTGTTTTTGACCACCAATAATTTTCTGATGACTTATTATTTTCTTCTGCACTGTTTTGCCTACTTGCCTGGAGCACTGACCATTTATTTAAGCTTGACACGAGGTCGTCTAAAAGGTTATCACTGTCACTCATGTATTTTTATCATCAATACTCTTTCCATAGGTAAAGTAACAAAAAGTATTGGTATTTCCGTTAAATCAGGAAATATTAATTTTTTAGGTTAGAGTTGATAAGCCAATGCCGCTGATTTTGTCTCCGGATGCTCCTTTTGTTATTTATTTATAATTATTTATATAATTAATTATCGTAGGTTCTAATATCCGTTTGGGCGCCAATTAAGAGTTTGCTTTATTTTAGTTTTACAATAATTATTTATTTATTCGACTCGCTGTCTAGCGTGGCCGATTGATTATATAATCTCAACGTGGGTTCCGTTGGTTGAGTTGACTTTGAGTAGGCTTGCGCGGTGATGACCGGCGCGTATGATCTCCATATATCGACTAACTAAGTACTGAAAGAGTTCTTATCTCTAAAGCTCTATCGACTAACAATAACAAGTTACAGTAATATTCTTATCGCTAAGCTCGCCCTATAAATAGCTAAGACAATTGAGCTGGGGCTTACGACTATATTTCGGTTGTATAAATTTCTGCTGGTTGATTGTGTTAACTTATATATTTAGTGGGAAATTGAAAGTCTACATGGTGCAGCTGTTACTCATTGTCTTTGGTTCCTCAAATGGTTCCCGCCTAAGGGCCCAACAGACTTTTGTTTTGTGCAGCCTCGGTGTGACAGGGTGTAAGAAAGAGACGAATATATGGTCTGAGACAAGGACGAATAGAGATAAGCACCAATGTTGGTGGCATATAAAAAGGGAAGTTCAAAGACACACACTCTCGATTAAGTTGCGATCCAAAAATGTAACAGCCGAGGAAGCACAGGGCCATTACGACATATAAAAGTAAACGATTTACTAATTAGACCAAGAGTCATCCAATTCATTTGTTAATTAATGTCGAATATTCAAAAAGAAAAAAAATATATTGCGTGGATTGAGAATTTCTTCTAAGAACCTACTAAACTAATCTCTCTACGTCAACAATATCCACCTTGAGTACTAATACGGGTTCACACCCACATTCACATAATCCGAATGTAAATCCATCTGATATATGTATTTGATTCTAAGCGCATTCCGGATCTAATCCGTTTCTTACCATCCTATGGGGGGACTCCTACACATTAAATGATTTCATTACTAGTGTGGAGATTATACATATTACTTATTAGGGGCACAAATGTTACTTAGGGCAATTCGTCAAAGAATTAAGGGTAAGGCTAACGAAGCAGTTATAGCTCCAGGAGCTCCTCTAAACTTGGACGAAGGCCTTGATTGTACATTGCCAGGATAAAAGAGATGAGGTTACTTTGATGGCAGAATTCTTTAAAACTGTATGATATGATAACTAGATTTAACTCACACTATTTAGGCTGTGAGACTCAGAGGAAACAGAAATAATTGGGATCAGACCTGCTTAAAATCATTCCTCACCGGAATTGGGGGATCGCTATAAGGCCAGAAATTTTGAAGGGCGCACGATTTGGACTGAGAGACAGCAATACCTTTTTAATGGAGAACTCAAACAAGCCCAGCCAAAACTGGATTTAAAACAGGCAACTAGATAGCTATCAATACCAATACAAAGGATACAATCGTCCTTATAACAGATATGACGGAAGGGATTTTACAGTTAACAAGAAAGGAAGCTAACTTTGGCATACCGAAGTTTAAATACCCTTGCAGTAAGTAAGAAGAAGAAGAAAAATCTTCTGACTTTTTCGTTTTCTCGGGTACTGACACAAGGTAAATGTTGCAAAAGAAAAATTGGCTCAGTTATAATTTTTTCATTACAATTTACCGATCTTTCCTATATAACTATATGATATAGTCGGCCGATCCGGCTCGTTCCGACATATATAGCAGTGAGAGCATATAGGAGCATATTTGCAAAGTTTCATCCAGATAGCTTTAAAACTGAGGGACTAGTTTGCGTAGAAACGGACGGACAGACAGACGGACATGGCTAGATCGACTCTTCTGTTGATGCTGATCAAGAATATATATACTTTATAGGGTCGGAAATGTCTCCTTCACTGCGTTGCAAACTTCTGACTAAAATTATAATACCCTGCAAGGGTATAAAAATCTAAGTAATCCAATTTTCCAGATATTTTCATAAAATTTGAGACATGTCCATTTTGTATTATTTCAGAATCTCGGTTTTAATTTTATTCAAATCCACTATATCATATACATAGCTGCCATAAGAATATATATATATAAATTCAATTAATTGTGAAAGCAACATTACAGCTGTCATGGCTTTGTTGCTCGCAACATTTAGTTCGTTCGCAACATTTTTCACTCGCAACATTTTTCGCTCGCAACATTTATATTATGTTAGCACATGCGAAATCGAAAAGTCAGGAACTTCTTCATTCTCTTTCCGCTTGGTTTTTTTATTTTGGTGCTTTCAGAAAATGTATCTTATTTTAGTACTAGGCTTAATTGAACAATTTTGGTTCCCGCCCGTTGGCTTGCATTCAAAAAGCTCAGCGAGCGCAACAGTGGCGCGTCTAAGAAGATTTTTAGTATCGCACGTAGATGGTCGATCTATTTCTTGATTTAAGCAAAAAAGCAACGATGTTACCTGCCACCTGCCCAAAAATCAAAAAACAAGGGTTTTATCGAAGTGGATACGGTTTTTCGCGATAGTTCAGTGTTTTCCTATTGTGCATTTGTGCAGTGAGAAACAAGTGAATGGTGAAAACCGTGTAAAAAGTGAAATTACAAAAATAAGAAAAAGGTAAACAGAAAATGCCGCGCATTTCGCGTTTATCTCAAGAACAGCGGCGCCAAGCCGCACTTAGATTAAGTGGTGCCCTATACGCGCGCAATTCTTCCCAAATAAGAGTCCGAAATGCAGAACACAATGCCTCCGTCCGCTTAGCAGATTCTGAGACGGCAGAGGAAGTTCGCGCGCGAAACACAGTAGCACGCTCTCAGAGAAGGCGTAGTGAACGAGTTCAGGCGCGCGAACGCTTAAATGATGCTGACTTCCGGACCAGGCAAAATTCCAGCGAGCGACGACGTCAGCAGTCTCGAAATACTGCGGACCGCGCTAGCTGGAGATCGCGAGAGAAGAATCGCGGGCCAGAGCGGGACCTGGATGCTGCAGCGCATGCACTCGTCAGATCGAACCTAGAGGAACGACGAAGAGAGCAGTTGCGAAACACGCGAACTGGAGATCGCTCGAAGAAAATCGGGTGCCAGGGCGTAAACGGGATGCTGCAGCCCGTAGGGTAACCAGAAACAACCCAATACTCTCGGGAACGGGAGCAGCAGATTAACACTACCCACCATCGGGATACTCGACTTCAGCGGAGACTTCGGGCGCAGCGATTTAAGGAAATGTCTGAGGAGCGACTCCTCACATACAGATCCATTTCGCAAAATCGCCAGGCTGAATCATCGAGGCATTGTTGCCAGAGCCGATCTTTCCACCGACGAAAGAGAGGATCAACGGGAACGCCAACGCCAGAGAAACAGAGCGTCTGCGAGAGCAGAATATTTGACGATTATTAAAGATAGACCAACAGAACGATGTGTATGCTGTGGAGGCACATGGTTTCCATCTCAAATAAGTGGTTTGAACAAAAGTGCAATAGCTTCTAAATTTCCCAATTTTAATGTGGAAAACGCATTTTATTTAAGTAGGAAATTTTCGAGTCCGTCAGATAAATATCAGGTTTGCAGCACATGTCGCCAGAGTATTTCAAAGGGAAAATTACCTTCTTAACCTCCTCTAACGGCTTTGATCTCCCAGATATCCCTGAATGCCTTAAAAATTTAACATGCCTTGAGGAGCGCTTAATATCTCCACTGATACCTTTTATGCGAATTATTTCCCTTGGCTATGAAAGGCAATGCGCAATTAGAGGAGCAGTAGTAAATGTTCCCATTTCGGTACCTGATACCGCCAATGCGCTCCCCCGTTCTCTTGATTTGACTCATGTCATTCAGGTTCACCTCAAAAGAAAGTTTGAATATTCTCACAATTTTATGACGGAAACTATTCGACCTTCTCGGGTCCTTGAAGCTGTCCGTTATTTAGTTAACACAGAGCTTTACAGAAAGCACAATATTGTTTTTAATGGTGGTTGGCTTACTCAAATGGGAGATCGAGGAGAAATCCCATTTAAAGCAGATGAAGCTGACCGAGAGGCAGTGGAACAGCTTTTACGCCAACTGCCCAACACCCAATTAAATCGACCAGAAGAAGATTTAAATCCAGGCGGGTATGAAACCCTTTTAGAAAACAAAGACACTGCACTTCAGTGTTTAGCTTTGGCCCCCAGAGAAGGCCGTCTTCCAAGGAATTTAACCCTTGACGAAGAGGCAGAGGAACTTTCATGCCCAACTATTTCTTGCGGTGCAGTATTTAAAGAAATTTTTGGAGAGTATACCCTTCTTCATTATTATTGGAGGATCGAATTCCAGCACAGAGGATCGCCCCACTCTCATGGAATGTACTGGTTTTCTGGCGCTCCAAAGCTGGAAGGACCAGAAAATTCCGATGAAGTTGTCAGTTTCATTGATCGCTTTATCACCACCACCGGGGAAGATCCTGAATTGCAAGAGGTAATTCAGTCTCAGCGGCATAAGCACACTTCTTCGTGTTTAAGAGAACTGCGGGGACAGGAATTCTGCAGGTTCCAAATGCCATACCCTCCAATGCCTGAAACTATGGTTTTGTTCCCGTTACAAGACAATGAAGCCAATGCTGAACATTATAAAGCAATGTTTAACAGAATTAAAAAGCTTTTAAAGTCCAGTTCAGACGAAGAAGCAGTCCTTTTAAATAATTTTGAATACTTCCTTAGCCACCTCCAAATAACTCTTGAAGAGTATAAGTTCGCCATCCGTTCTAGCAAAAGCCTCAGATATTTCTCCGCCGCAAATTTACGGATAGGTTGATAAATGCCTATAATAGGGATATCCTATGCCTGCATAGGGAAAATATGGATATACAATTTATCTTAGATGCGTTCGCCTTCGATTTTTGTAAACACTTGCCATCCAGATAAAAGGGTTCGGATAGTGAGATCCAACAGAGAATTGGAGCAGCTTCCTGGGAACTCAACCGATATTTTTGAGCAAAATTTGCTTGATCGGTACGTGCAAAGGCATGCAGACTTGGAGGTGATATGCCTTGCTGAATTTGCAGCTTGGTACAAATTTTCCAAGACAAACGCACGATCTGATCCGCCTAACGAAGATTATGATGAAGCGATCGACGTGGAAGTGGATGAAGAAAATCCCATTGTTGAGCAAAGCTACTAACTGCTCAATGGGACTGGAATTGTGAAAAGGCGTAAGCATGCCTTAATTCTTAGATGGGTTCGTTTCAGCTTTAACTCTTCGCCATCGGATTATTTTAGAGAGCACGTAATGCTTTTCTTTCCATGGCGAAGTGAAGAAACTGAACTTATTCCGAATGACAATGAAATGACATTCAGAAATAATTATGAAATCATTAAACGCAACAAAGAGCAATACGATGTGTTTGACGATATGGAGTTAGAGAGAGTTCTTCAAGATTTGCAAAGTTTTGACAGAGAAGATAATGCTCCTCTTCCTCAGGAACCGGTTTCTCAATATTTAGATGAAGAATTTAGGACCTTGGCAGTACCAAACTTCGGACAAAACGTAAATATACTCCAAGATGACAGTGCAGTAAATAACCCTGAAGATGGCGAATTTATTAGACTTCCAGCGCCAATATTATGCTCATGTAATGCATAATATTGCAGCAAAAAAAGTTTTTTATGAATATGTTGGCGGAGGGGCTGGAGTAGGCAAAAGCAGGCTGATTTCAACGATATATCAGTCAATAACAAGGCGAGCTAATAAGCTACCAGGAGCAACTGACTCAGCAAAGGTCATATTTTGTGCTCCAACTGGAAAAGCAGCTTTTGGAGGAGGACTTACACTTCATTCCGTTTTCTCACTTCCAGTCAACCAAACATCAGGTCCTTTAAGACCGTTTAATAACGACTCCTTAAACACGATGCATTGTAAGCTTATTGACCTCCAATTAATTATTATCGACGAAATCTCGATGGTCGGATCCAAAACGCTTGGATATTTAGATCAACGACTTCGTCAAATTTGTAGAAGCCAAGACTTAATTTTTGGGGGCAAGTCAATTATAGTGTTTGGAGATCTGAAGCAGCTTAACCTCTGGAGTACTTTTAGGTTCTTAGAGTTAACCGAAATAATGCGTCAACGCGACGATCATGCATTTGCTTTGGCCTTGAATAACATGTCTGAAGCAAACATGACAGATGTATGTAGATGTGGAGCTTTTTAGGCAAAGAGTTGTCCCACCATCTGCAGTTCCCGATGACGCTATTCACTTATTTTCTTCCAATGATGAGGTTAACCAGTACAACACCTTAAAGCTGGCTCAAATTGGCACTGAAGAGTTCGTTTCTACTGCCATAGATACTGTTAAGTCAGCTAGAAACAAAGAAATAACTCATAGAAATTCCCAAAATATGAAAACGTCCGAAACCCAGGGACTGCCCATATATGCTGCATCTCAAGACAACAGCAAAATATATGGTTACCGTCAATATAGACACAAATGATGGACTGGTAAACGGGGCCACAGGCCAATTAATGCAAATTGACAGCTGTATTGCTAACAATGTTAGATTGGTAAAAAAAACTTTGGATTAAGTTTTCAGATCCTACACTTGGTTCCATGGCCAGGTCAAAAGTGCGAAGAAATGATCACCCAGATTGGACTCCAATTCTTAAAACGGCTCGAGTCTTCCAATGCGGAAGCTCAAGACATTCTTCGGTTGATCGAAAGCAGTTCCCTGTTGTTCCTGCTGAAGCTATAACTATCCACAAGAGCCAGGGAGCAACATATAGTAAAGTCGCAGTGCACCTTAAAGGGGCATCAAGCGAGCTTCGCTTTACGTTGGGTGCAGCAGGGCAACAAGCGCATCGGGTCTTTTCCTTTTAGGATATTTTGTTCCTCCAACAAGATTTGGAGCTACAAATGTCCAAGCAGAGCTGGAAAGCTTGAGAGGAGAAAAGGCCTTGACTACGAAATATGATTTTTGTATAAGTGGGGATCATACCATATTAGTTTATTACCACAATGTCGAGTCTCTTCGCGCTCATCGTGAAGACATTGACAACGACCAAATGATTCGTTCTGCGAACTTTTTATGTCTTGTTGAAACCTGGACTCTTCCCCAGGAAGAGTACCTTTTAAGTGATTTCGACATTATAACAAGTAAAAAAGCTACAGTCGTTCGTGAACGACTGTTATATACCATGTACCAAAATATATCGCCGCTTTTGCCTATTGCGACTATTATTTGCCTATTAGAGAAATGTAAACAAACTCGCTCTTTGCAAAACCACCACGATCTCATGCACTTGCGTGTGCAAGACAGAGACAGAGATAACCCCTCCTCTCTTTTTTGCGCACGGGAGTTAGTTTCTTGCGCTCATCAGTTTTGTTGTTGTTTTTTGGGATGCACCTGTTGCTAGCTGCCAAATAGATAGCACACTGATAAGTAAATAACTTTTGTGTTTTTCACCCGATCTTTACCAGATTTTCGGTATTGATACATGTTCTACATATGCATGCCTATGCACAAAAATAAAGATATATGGTAATATTTGCGGCTGCAAAACGTTTTTATTGATTTGCGGGGGAGTGGGGGGGAAATTTTTAAATCTGAAACAAACTTGATCTGCTTACAAACCATTCCGACCTACATACCGAATTTGGTTACTCTAGCTCTTATAGTTGCTGAGATCTAGGCGTTGACACAGACGGACAGACGGACAGACAGACATGGCTAAATCGACTTGGCTGTTGATGCTGATCAAGAATATATATACTTTATGGGGTCGGAAATGCTTCCTTCTGCCTGTTACATACATTTGCACGAAATTAATATACCTTTGTACCTACGGTACATGGTATAAAAAGGATTGATAGTAATAGTAGTAGTAAAGATAGTAGTTTCAATGGTATTGGTAAAAACGGAATATTTATTTATTCTAAGCAGAGTATTTCGCCAAGTGTGTCATTTCTTTTTGAGACAAAGAAATCGCACAGCACCAGAGGAACCTATCAATCGATTTTGTTCAAATAGCTTGACACATCATTTATAGTTGTTTATAGGAGTCCAGGATTTCCATTAGCAAGATTTCGAAATGAAATCAAAGCTGACTTTGAAAAACTACGCAGAATGGGTGGTAATAAAGTGGTAATTTTAATATGTGCAGATCCACAACGACCGATGTTTTGGAGGAAAATTTGAATGGATATAACAAAGAACAAAATTCCAACAATAAAACAACTAACACAAATCGATTGGATATTTTCTGACACTCGGGTTCCAGAAGCTTTTGCCCTTACATATCAAACCACTTACAGTCATCATGACGGCATTTTCTTTAAATATAACTTGTAAGTCCGTTCATTTCAGATATTTTTTTATCAACGTTATAGGTGGGGTATAGGTGTTATTTAGTTTTAGTTCCCCCTCATGGATTGAGACCTTGTCGTGGTGTGGGGGCTTAGTACGTGAATATCGAACAAAAAATATCACTGAACTAACCGCAATCCTTAAATATGAAAAATATTCAATACTTACTGCAAGGGAATTTAAACTTCGGCTTTGCCGAAGTTAGCTTCCTTTCTTGTTTTTATAATACCATGTACCGTAGGTACAAAGGTATATTAATTTCGTGCAAATATATGTAACAGGCAGAAGGAAGCATTTCCGACCCCATAAAGTATATATATTCTTGATCAGCATCAACAGCCAAGTCGATATAGCCATGTCTGTTTGTCCGTCTGTGTAAAAGCCGAGAGCTCAGCAACTATAAGAGCTAGAGCCACCAAATTCGGTATGTAGGTCGGAATGTTTTGCACGCAGATCAAGTTAGTTTCAGATTTAAAAATTTCCCTCCCACTCCCCCGCAAATCAATAAAAACGTTTTGAAGCCGCAAATATTACCATATATCTTTCTTTTTGTGGATAGGCACGCATATGTAGAACATGTATCAATACCAAAAATCTGGTAAAGATCGGGTGAAAAACACAAAAGTTATTTACTAATCAGTGTGCTATCTATTTGGCAGCTAGCAACAGGTGCATCCCAAAAAACAACAACAAAACTGATGAGCGCAAGAAACTAACTCCCGTGCGCAAAAAAGAGAAGAGGGGTTATCTCTGTCTCTGTCTTGCACACGCAAGTGCATGAGATGGTGGTGGTTTTGCAAAGAGCGAGTTTGTTTACATTTCTCTAATAGGCAAAAGTCGCAAAAGGCAAAAGTGGCGATATATTTTGGTACATGGTATATAACAGTCGTTCACGAACGACTGTAGCTTTCTAACTTGTTTTTTCTAGTACCCTTGTAGGGTATTATAATTATACCATGTACCGTAGGTATAAAGGTATATTCAGTTTGTGCAAATGTATGTAACAGGCAGAAGGAAGCATTTCCGACCCCATAAAGTATATATATTCTTAATCAGCATCAACAGCCGAGTCGAATTAGCCATGTCCGTCTGTCCTTCTGTCCGTCTGTCCGTCCGTTTCTACGCAAACTAGTCCTTCAGTTTTGAAGCTATCTGTATGAAACTTTGCAGATAGTCTTCAATATGCTCTCACTGCTATGTATACAGGGTCCGCCACGTAACATTTTTTTTTTAAAAATGCAATAAAACAAAAACTGTTCATCCGATCATCAAAATTTTTTTTTTATATTAAAGTACAATCCTTCCGGTTACTTATGGAATACAAGCAGTGTTGCCAAATATCGGCCGCCGGTTATAGCCGGGCAGGCCAACAAAAATAGCCAAAAATAGCTGAACTAAATAGAAAATAATAATAGTTGGTATGATTTTAAACTTTAGAAACAATTAGTAAGATGCATTGTAGTACTGTGCATAGCGTGCACACATCATTTAAGTGGTCCACCGAGTTAATAGATCAATGTTGTGTCACCAACAGGACAATCCGCCGTTTTTTCGAAAACTTCTGAGTCTACGTTCTAGGAAAACAAATTGCATGGTTTCCTCGACGATACTCAACATTCGCCTTGTGCTTGTCTAAGACAAGGCGTGCAAATTGACATTGTTTCTTTAGTATTTTTTAACACATTGTTTTGCCCCTCAATCCTTTTATAAAAAAAATTTTTTCTAATCCGGAATTTTCCGTGAATTTGGACAACGAAGTGCAAATCAATACATATATTCTGAATAAAATGCAATGTTAGCAAAACCTGAAGTTGGGAAAAAGTACCAAAGAAAATAATATTTAGCCATTTAAAACACACATTTCGGTCACCTGGATGGTATATTATGGTTAGTTGTATTGAAAGATTAACAATGCATAAAAATAACTTAATTGTAGACATACAAAAACTTTACTTATTAGAAATAGCTAAAAAATAGCAAATTTATTTTGAAAAATAGCCAAAATTGCTAGCTGTAGCAAAATTGAGTGTTTTATAGCTATGGGTCTTGAATAATAGCCAGATCACAAATTCGGATTTTGAGGCTGATTTTTGGGTAAAATATGTAACCGACCGGCATGGTTTTGGTCTCTATCGAAAGGGCCATCAAATCTCGGTAAAACCAAGGTAGAATGAAATTATAATATTCTTTCCACGTGCAGGCATACTTGTTTTACCAAAGTACTAATTTTCACCTATTTTTCAACTTTGATGGAATGTCAAAAATGAGACTACACGAGATGATGGGTTTGGCGTATGAGGTGTTGTTCTTGAATATGTTCTTTATCAAATTCAAAAAAGATTGGCTGCCACGAACTGCCACCCCGAATTTCCAAGGCAAAAGATACTTTCAACTCAGCGCGGTTTCGAGCAAATTTTGCTACAAGCGCAGTACGAAATTGTATGGCGGGCATTCATTTTTTTCTGTATTGGCGGCTTGTTTTTCGATTCCTGACTTTGTAAGGACACTAAATGATTTGAAATGAATGTAGAGTGATTAAATATTCCTCAGAAATATTAAATTATGTAAAATTGAATGATTATTTTGAACAAAAAGTGCATAAATGACTGAAAGTTGATCAAAAATTAAGAAATTTGAATTATAAAAAAAATATTTTTTTTTATTCTTTAAAATATATGTTAATTTTGTTTTTAAAACTTTAAATATGCACCATATAAGCATTTTCAGTGAAAACAAACGAAATGTATTGTTCGAAATTGGATAAAAATGGAGAAAACTGCATTAAAAAACATTAAATTCCGAATATAAAATGTTCTATTTATCACACCATATTGGTTGACCACTTATTCAAAAGGTACTTAAATTACCTTTCATATAAAAAAAAGTTATGAAAATATCTCAACTGGTTCAAGAGTTATGATTTTTGCAAGGCAAAAGTATCTTTCCGTCAACTGTGCGGCGCACTATGGGGCAAAAGATACAGATATGTTGCAAAAATCCAACTTTTGATGACAACGGATCGTGAAATTTGTTATTGCATTCGACAGGTAATAGTTCAAAGGGGTTGAATCCAAAAAATTATTCAAATCGGTTAATTATTAAGGAAGTTACACATGTTCAAAGTTGAACCTTTTTTGGGTTGCAAAAAAAACGGCATTTTTTTATAACAAATTAAGACTTTGAGGTCGATTTTTAGGTAAAATATGTAACCGACCTGCATGGTTATGGTCTCTATCGAAAGGGTCATCAAATCTCGGTAAAACCAAGGAAGAATGAAATTATAATATTTGTTGCACATGCAGGCATACCTGTTTTACCAAAGTACTAATTTTTCACCTATTTTTCAACTTTGAAGGAAAAAAAAAAATCGAACTTACGCCGACCTATGGGTTTGGCGTATGAGGTGTTGTACCTGAATATGTCCTTTATCATATTCAAAAGAGATCGTCTGCCCCAATCTGCCCCTAAGAAATTCCAAGGCAAAAGATACTTTCAACTCAGCGTAAAAAACGCGCGGCTTCAAGCAAATTCTGCTACAAGCGCAGTACGAAATTGTATGGCGGGCATTCATTTTTTCCTGTATTTGAGACTTCTTTTTCGATTCCTGACTTTGTAAGGACTTTTAATGACTTCAAATGAATGTATAATGATTAAATATTCTTCAAAAATATTAAATGATGTAAAATTAAATGATTATTTTGAACAAAAAGAGCATAAATGACTGAAAGTTGATCAAAAATGAAGAAATTTGAATTATAAAAAAAAAAATTTTTTTTATTCTTTAAAATATATGTTTATTTTGTTTTTAAAACTTTGAATATGCACCATATTAGCATTTTCAGAGAAAAAAAGTTAAATGTACATTTCGAATTTGGAAAAAAGTTAAGAAAACTGCCGCAAAAAACATTAATT
>VNJV01019560.1:0-23246 GCA_008042635.1 Drosophila nikananu | reverse complement strand
AGAGCATATAGAAGACTACATCCAAAGTTTTATTTAGATAGCTTCAAAACTGAGGGACTAGTTTGCGTAGAAACGGACAGACGGATATGGCTAGATCTACCCGGTTGCTTATCCTGATCAAGAATATATATACTACACTTTATAGGGTCTCCTTCAATGCGTTGCAAACTACTGACTTAAATTATAATACCCTGCATGGGTATAAAAAGTTCAAGAAGTATAAAACAAGATATCTAAAAAAGAAGTTGGGAATTTAAGATATTATTAGAGCTATCCATTTAGTATAGAAATCTATCCGTTTTATTTTTGTAACTAGGCTTATGGAAGATAATTTATGTAGGTACCACTCAAACAGGTAATACACAAATGTGTTTGAATTACTGAGACTTTATACGTAGAAAAATTTGTTTGCGGTAGATTTGGCTTTTATAAACTACTCAAGCTCGATGACCTTACAAGCCCAACAGTAGGGAAGCTTATGTCAGTCAAAATTGAGAAGCTGTGCAAACACTGCTGATTATTGAACCAGCCAAGCTATTTGCCTATTACAAGGCTTGGTTGTTTTTGAACCAGATGCGTATATAAGGCGGTCCAATTTTCCAGATCAGACACATCACAATGCGTTTCGTATTCGCTTTGGTCTTTGCCGTGCTCGGGTGCCTCCTCCTGGCCCAGGAGGGCAATGGTGCTAGCAGCACCACGACTACCGAGGCTACCACGACGACTTCCTCCTCCGCCACGACCACCACCACTGCTGCCTCCACCTCCTCCGACACCACCACCACAGCCTCCTCATCCTCGGACACCACTACCAGTTCTTCCTCCTCTTCGTCCTCGTCTGCGGCGGCCAGGCGCCGTGCCCGTCGCCGTCGTCTGCGTCGCGAGCGTCGTCGCCGGCAGGAGCGGCGGCAACGCCAGGAGCGCAGGAAGCGCAGGATGGAGCAGTTGGTCCAGAGGCAGCGGCGACTGATCCGTCAGCTCCAAGGATGAGTGGGAAATAGGCTCTAAATAACTATGTAATAGTAGTTAATTAAAAAAAAATACAAGTGCTTTGACCATTAAACATGTGCGTATGACTACAGTGATTCCCGGGTTGAGCCACGCCACCTCTCTAGGCCAATCCTTGGCGCATTCGAACACATCGTCAGTGCCAAGCCCGTGGTAGATATACATATTCAATCGGCAATGCTGGGGTTTGTGAAGCGGCAGACAATTGGGCCTCCCCAAGGAGTTTATTATGCCAGAGATTGAACGCTTAAAAATGCTTTCCTTGTAGCCGAGCTCAGCCAGCAGTGAGCAGCCTGGGGAATCAAATCAAATAAAATATTCATTTTGATCCTTGAACTGTGCATAAATATGCACCCGGCTGCCGGACGGACGGGGAGTTGTGAACCACCCAGATTCCACATACTTATCCATGAAATGCGAGAAAAAATTGAGAAGTAAACGAGCACATATAAAAGATGCGGTTTGACGACGGCACTTCATCATCTTTTCCGTACCCACAGACAGCCAGCAATCGCAGTGGAGGGCCAGGAAAGCGATTTCCGTGGGCTGGCTTATTGTGAGATGAATCCGAGATTAAGTGGAGCAGACAATTCGGGGAATGGGATTCAGGATTAGGGTTAAGTTGCGTTCAGTTAACATTTTTATATTCCAATTGTATGGTTCTGT
Organism: Drosophila nikananu; assembly: GCA_008042635.1. Lineage (NCBI taxonomy): Eukaryota > Metazoa > Arthropoda > Insecta > Diptera > Drosophilidae > Drosophila > Drosophila nikananu. The sequence goes on along the minus strand of VNJV01019560.1, from coordinate 21,572 downwards.
TGTGAGTTAATTGCTTAGCTCCACCGCCATACAGATTTTCCAATCTTTTTTCCTTTATCGCAATATCCAGTTCTTGCATTCCCTTGGAACTGCGTTATCAGATTTTCCCGCTACCAAATTGCATTTCAGGAAACTTATTTTGCAGAGAGGACAGCCATCGAGGAACTTGGAAAATAACGAAATGCCGGCAGCCAAAAGGTGAAAGCAGCTGGGGAGGAGGTCATCCCTTATTGTTGTCATATTTCCTGGACCTTGGCAATCTGCCATTGTAGGCAATTGTAAATACGAGACAGAGGATAATGTGTACAATTCCCCACATTTTTTCTTAGGAATTCGCTTTGAAAAGTTTGGAGAACTTTCGGCCTGATTGCTTAGTAAACTGATAAAGTCAAGAAAGTAACCATTGATAATTTTATTTACGTACAACCATTTGTAAGTCGTAAAAATTTCTATATTTTTTCGTAAATATGTTATCTAAAAATTTCCCTAATTCCTATGAAAGCTTTCTTTTTTGAAGGAGAAAGAATTTAAAACAAGAAAGGAAGCTAACTACGGCGCGCTGAAGTTTGTATACACTTGCAGCTTACAGTTGGATGATTATAACTTAATCAAATAAAAAAAAACTAACATTAATTATATAAAATAATTTTACATATTAAACTAAATTTAAAGTTTTACAATCACAATTTTGTATATGCTTCTACATTTAACGATCGTATAAAATAATTTTACATACCAAAAATTCGGTTTTAACGTTTACCTATTAAACTACATTTAAAGTTTTACAATCACAATTTTGTATTTTCTTCTACATTTAACGATCGTATGCCATCTATATGATATAGTCATCCGATTTGCATAAAATTAAAACCGAAGTTCTAGGATTTGTTTTATTGTTCCCATGGCAGCTATATTATATAGACGTCCGATTTTGACACAATTAAAACTGAAATTCTGGAACAATACAAAATGGCCATGTCTTAAATTATGTATATGAAAATATGTTTTAGACTGGCTAAATTAAAATGTTTTCCTCAAAATTTTGCGATCGTTTCTATGGCAGCTGTATGATATAGTTGTCCGATCCGGCCCGTTCCGACTTATATAGCAGTGAGAGCATATAGAAGACCATCTGCAAAGTTTCATTCAGATAGCTTTAAAACTGAGGGACTAGTTTTCGTAGAAACAGACGGACATGGCTAGATCGAATTCGCTGTTGATGCTGATTAACGATATATATACTCTCCTTCACTGCGTTGCAAACATGGACTTGGCGAATTCAAAATGTCTTATTTTGCTAAGCTGATCGAAAGATAGAAGAAAATGTTGACTAATGAGGACATGTGATGACAATTTCTTTAAAAATTTTTACGTAACACACAAATAAAGACAAATTCATCTAGGAACAGGTTAAACCAAATCTATTGGTTAAGATATTCAATAATAAAATAAATAAATGTATTGTCTTATAACTCAGATCTTCTATATTTTATTTATTATGTTAACCCGAAATTTACTATTATTATTTAATAGGCGCGGGCCAATTTTAAAACGAACTTGATCTGAGGACAACAAATATGAATATTCTCACCAAATGGAAGCTGTAGCTCTTATATCCTCAGAAATCTGTTGTTTCCTTTTCCACCTTCTACCTTCATGTTGGCAGCACAAATGTGTGCTGGTAACATTTTTGTCTGCTTTTCATATTGTTAGATTTAAGGTTTTCTTAAATACGAAAAAAATTTAACAGTGCCGGGTATCTCAAAGTCGGCACACTAGACATAGCTTTCCTACTTTTTTTTCTAATGTTTTTCTAATAATCGTCATAAAATTTAATAAGCAGAATTTTTCGGTTTCAGCTTTAATTTTATCGTCGTCACATTTATCTCGCATTGATAAAAAGTGTTTTGGCCTTGTGTGTTGAGGAATGAAGGGACCTCCACCAAATACAGAAACGGACTTCCACCGCAACACGACATTGGGCTGGTTAGAGATTTAAATTAGCTTGAAATCGTAAGAGTTAGCCATGGCAACAGGAGATTTATTGCCTCGGCAGGGAAGGCAAAATGGTCTTGTGCTTTTCTAGACATAATCAAGTAATTCAATAAACCGACAGCAGAAACAACAGTGCCAGGGGAATGGATTCGAAAATAAAAATGGCAGTCGGTTTCCTATTAACACGGGGCTCTGTGATTTATATAAAGCAGTGTGCAACAAAACAATTTCTCTGTTTCGTCGAAACATACATTCAATAGAAATAGAAACAACTTAATGCGTAACAAGAAGCAACCGTCCAGAAACCAAAAGAACACAACTAAAACAACAGACAGCCAAGCCATAAAAAAACATACACCCAGCTGGGAAGAGAAATGTTTAGTTTAGCTTAGTTTGGTTTTTTGTTTGTTAAACCAGAGTCTCGGGGCTCTGAAATGGCTTAGCATGTTCTTGGCTATTCAAACAATTTGCATATCCTTTTAGTGCAAGAAGTGTACTTAAAAAATCAACAACTACCATTGCAGCAGACCTGAGTGTCCTGAAAAGGCATACCAACGCGGCAGTCAACTGAATGCAATGTCAGCTGGAGAATGATGTAGTGATCAGGTTTTGCTTATGTGGAGATGTCATTTTGAAATATGTACCTATAAGACATTTAAAATATATGGAGATGAATTGTTTCTTAATTCAAAATCAATTTAAGTGGTATTCCAAATTAATATTACTTTTCGGAATATATAACATTTCTGTTGTTTCTAGTTTCACAATAAAGTTGACAATCACTCCATTCACAGTTGGCTTTTTATTGCTTTATTTGGAATTAGGTTTAGTATGATTTAAATGTAGAAAATATTATAACCAAATTTCAATTTATTTAACACTTCGCGGCGATTCAAGAAATTCCGCCTGCCTGGCGAAGGAGCGACCAGAGACAAAAAACCCAAGCAGACGGGACCTATTCAATTGAAAAGTGAATGTGACTAAACCCTTGGTCTCGTTCGTGGCCCTTTGGCAACCTCCTGCTCCCTGACCAGTTGCCAGCCTGGATATTTATGCGCAGACGTTGCTCAATAAGCTGCTCAAGGATTTATTAGCCAAATGGACAGATTTGACTGGCTGGCTAGGCTTGCCTGGTGGCCTGTGGCATATGTGAGGTTTCCCCAGTGGTCCATCCGCAGGCACTGTGCGAAATAATATGCGAAAATGGCTTTTCAGGGCATCAAGTTCAACGTACATATTTTCTGGCAGTGTGAAGTCCCCCACCAAATGTTCGAGAAATACTCGTGCTTGGGCTGAGGAGCAGCCAACTTATTGATAAATGTTTTCAAAACGTTTGCATTGAATAGTAATTTTTAAAGATTTACTGTGCCACAATCTGAGCAGGACCAACCCTTTGGGGATCCTTCTGAAAGCAGGAAGAGCGGAAAGGGGTCGTAGCTGGGAGTCGTGGACAATGAATTTCCCTATTCCTCCCTCAGCAGCGAAGGGCTTTGTCGCTTTGTGTGCCTGTCTAATGGACCTTAAATGGCCGTTGGCTTGACCCTTGAACTTTTTCTTGGCAGGGAAAAAGTTTTACAAGTTCAACAAAGTGAAAACAAATGCATTGTGCGGATTGAAGTTACCTTTTACACCTTTTTTTCGTTACCTCGGCTTTCGTAATTGATAAAAGTTCTTTGGAGCAGATTTGGCCAGAGATTTGCTTTCCGATCGGAGGCTACCTTGCTCGGTAATTTAAATTTACATTTTTATAGCCAATTAACGAAAAATATGACGAGAGCCCGTCAGCTTTCCTCATTGTTTGTTCCGTTTTGCTGCCCCCTCAATAAGGCCAGCCTCGCATCAATATGCCAATCAAAAATATCGGAATAACCAAATCCAAAGCCCGGCCAGCTTAAATTCGCATAAATCATATCAAGTGGAGCCTTAAATGAACTAAAAAATAGCCGTTTGAGTTTTAAAATTCGCAAGCTGTCACTGTCGGATCACAATAAACACGACACAAGTCACAAACATTTCATATTGAATAATAATTTGCTGCTGCGGCCTTTTTGTTTCCCCCTTCGACATAGCAGTTTCAGCTAATTTTAATTCAATTTTGCTATTCTGCAAAAACACGAACTGTCGAGTGACAAATTCGAGCACGTTTCGGTTCTGGAATTTAAAAATACTCAGACTTAATTCAAATTGACATTAATGGATGCGGGAAACAATGATTTCTGGGGCATTCTGGGCAAGCCCGATTCCACCTCCCACGAATCTAGTCGTAACTGTGCTCTGAGGCAACTTTATTTGCTTGCATGTGACATTGAAAAACATTAAACTAAATACCATTGAGACACTCGACGACGGTAAACGGCTTCTCCTAGGCCAGGGAAACCACCCTGTTGGCCCTTCTAGGCGATCTTGGGCAGCATTGCAAAGATGCCGGGCTTGAGATTGTTGACGTCCTGCACGACGAACTCTCCGCCATAGTGATCGTTCATAATCAGGGTACGCTTCTTATTGGAGTCCAGGAGCGTGGCCTGCCAGATGATCTCGAACTCGAGCTCCGGCAGGATGGCCGTGGTCGGGTCCTCGGGCCACCAGAACTTGTTGATGAAGTACGAGCCCTGTAATGGACGGTGAATATGAAAGCGGAGGTTTCGATGCCAATGGTATTGGCCCTAGAATGTGACCGAGATGGTGGATGCTGGTGGTGGTCAGCTAGAAGCACCCCAGGTTCCCCCTTACTCACCTTGGCGATTGGGCAGCTGTCTATGATGTTGCCGTACTCGCGTATGAAGCCGTGAACGAAGCGACCCACCGGGGACTTGTTGGCGAAGCCCAGGATGCGGCACACGTTGAGGGTGGTGTTCAGGGCGGTGGTGTAGAGCGGGTCCTGCTTGTTGGCGATGCGCACCTCCAGGTGGATATCCACGTCGTGCAGCTCCTGGTGCACCTCCATTGAGAAGTTTAGGTGGGGGTCGGCGCTGTCGTAGGTCACCTTGTGGCTGACAAACTTTTCGTCGCTCCATATTTTGATGTCTTTAAACTTGGGCCGCATCATTTTCTGCGAAGAGTCAGTCGAGGGATCAGCTTCGGAGTCCTTGGCCTACTCGGGCATGTCTTACCTCGGCCAAGCCGCCATGGCAGATGGCCAGGAGGACTTCAGCCAGCAATATGGTGTGCAGCAGCATGATGAACCGGCTCTCGAGGAATGACTTCACTGCCTGCTTTCCGTCGGCGGAGCCCTATTTATATTGCTGCAGGCTGGGTACCGGTAAGTTTGGGATCGATCTTATCGGATATTGAATTGGCATTGCAATGGGTGAGTGCTTTTCCAAAGTCCACCCACTTAGCTGACTCAATGCACCGTAGCCAACTTTTTGCTGACCATTTTGGCCTGATTCGATCGCCCATTGGGGCCTAATGCCCTGGCCACTTTGACGACCGTTGGGGCCTGACTAATCATTGGGGCATTTATATAAAAAGCGACTAATTGAAAAAGTGGCCATAGGCTAATTGGAGCAAGATGCGTGAGGTGTTCACCCGAAGCTGCTGTGCCGTGGGCTTCGTACTAGCGGTGCTCATCCCCATGACAGGGGCTTGGGTGAGTTTTGAGTAAAAGCGTGAGCTAATTTGCGGTATTAATTAATTGATTCCAACAGCGGTCTTTTAAGGTCATCCTCACGCACGTCGATTTCGAGGTGAACGATAAGATTGTGAATCTTACAGTGCATCTGCAAAACGACGCCGGCGACTCCAAGCTCAGTGCGAACATCACGGTTTTTGAGGACATTGAAGATGTCCAATTTGCGGTGGACGTGGGCCTGGAGGCGGATAAGGGTAATTTCTCCACCCTGATCAATCGCACCCTAAACTTCTGCAAGTTGATGAAGCAGCGGAACTCCGATCCGCTGGTCCGCGGCATCTACGACGACCTGCTGAAGCACGGTAACCTGTTCAAGGAGTGTCCCATCAGGAGCGGCACGTTCAGTCTCACCAACTACAAGGTGGACGAGGAGATGTTGCCCAGCTTTCTCCCGGAAGCAAAGTTCCGCTTCGGTCTACTAATTACGAGGCCAAAGAATGAGAGGATCGTCAGGGCCGTCGTCTACGGCCGCATAGATAAGTCCAAGGGATTCGACAACCTCAAGCGGTTCAGCATGGGTTGAGATCCAATAAAGCCACAATGCGCGTCCAAGTCTGATGTATTTTAGTATGCAAACTGCCTTTTGTCGCACGATTGACGTCGTCATTGTCGCCTCATCTTGTCCTCGGCATCCAGCTCCCCCAGCTGCCCCAGTCCCTCCGGCTCCGACTCAGTCGTCGCCTCGTCACGTGTTTGCTTGCTCGACTGCGAAATTCGCATGTTTACCCGACGGTGACAAGCTGTCTGCAGGCAGCCAGCGGTAGCGCAATTGATGACGACGACGGAGGCGATGGGGATGGCTGCCTGATGAGCAACAGACGACAATGATTTAGGGGTAAGGTATGTGGTATGTGTTAACTGGAGTTCCCCGCACTTCCAGTGCATGTGCAGACTGTCGGAGCTGATTGGACTGATATGGAGAGCGATAGGAGCGAGTACATTTGCAGAGCTCAGAACTTTACTTAGAACTAAGGGGGCGATAACAAATACCTTACATTTTTCGAAAATCTCCAGTCCTAGAGCGCCTCTGAGCTTGCACCCCTCATCATATGGCAACTGTAATTAAGGATGCACTGCACATCGCTCGAGCTGAGAGTCGATGACAGCAGCCAAATTCTCGACGAGTTGCCTGAGTCACTTGATGAGAGAGAAAAAACCCAGGCTTCTTTACCCACACTGTATATCTGAGCAGAACTCGCTACGAGAGTCGTAAATCTTGCGTAGAAAAGTGCAATAATTTAGAGCAGGCGGCTCCTTTGAGGTGTGTAGTATCGTCCATAAGTCCGAGGCGCGATCTTAATTGCTCCAACAGGGCACGTCAAAGCCTTACTTAGAGGCTGGAAATCGCTGTTAGATTCCCATGCTCACTTGTGTTTCTTTTTGTGTTCTGTGTCTGAAGACCTATTAAAGCGAATCACGTTTGTAATGTCCCCTACGCCTGCGCCCGAACTCGCACCTGCCTCCTTCAGTGCAAATAAAATGTATGAAATTTTCGCTTCGGCACAAATGTTCAAATTAAATTTGTTAAATAAAAATGGTAATTTTTACTGTCCTGCTCCGTTTTGATTCTCCCTGCTGCATTGCTGGTGTTGTATACGCAATTCAATTATCGACATTTGAGTGACTTTTATTGAATTTATTTGGCCCGCTTCACCTTCGGCGTCTGTTCAACGCCTGCCTTACCAATGAAATGGAATCGGTGGTTCGCGGCTTTCTGCTAAAAGGTTATCAATTAATATTGTCACACTGTCGCAGATTGATGGGGTTCTCGGGAGGGAGCTTCTAAGGCGTGAGGGCGGGTTTTTATTGGGCCCCATCTTCGATTCCCATCAGGTGCCCTCGTACAACCCGAATCTATTGGCATTGGCGATTGAAATCCGTTTCCAAATTGCATTTAAATAGAGTTCTTCTGGAAATACCGGCGCATACATTATGCGGGCAAACGAATCGGGTCCGTCTAATCCGGAGACTCGATCAGACCAGGAGAAAACTCGGAGAGAGACTGAGCAGTCGAAATACAAATGCTAATCGCTCGAAAGGGGGATAAGGGGAAGAATATTGATGAGCCGCACGTGAGTGCAAAATAGGATAGAAACATGATGAACGCCTGTCTGGGCTTGGTTTCAGTTTCTTCGGTTCTGGGAAGTTATGGGAAAAACCGCTCCCAGTTATGATTGGGTGGGTTCGTTGAACTGCACCGTGTGATGGCGAAAGCTCTCTACAATCTGGCTTATATCATAGCTCGAAGGCTTCTGCGTGAGTCCAGTGATCTCACGGTACCTGCGACGACGGCCGCTACATTTAAATTGTGATTCCGCAAGACCTTAACCCCGAAGTCGGGTTGAGACACTCTCCATTCTTAGGGTTAGCCGGGGCTGGCCGACTTTGCTCAGAGGCGAGCTGAAATCAAAATCAAAATCACAGCTCTGTTCCACACACTATTTGAATGCAAATAACGCCCCCGCGGAGGCAAACACAATCGGCAAAAAGAAAGGCAAAGGGGTATTAAACTATATTTGAAGTCTTTCCGAGTCTACGCGCAGTGTATTCGAAGACCTATTGCGCGAATTTGGATTGCCACGGGTTCAATGGCTCCGCGAAAAGTTTCTCTATTGCGCGCTAGCTTAAGTGAATTCAAATTTAAAGTTTTCCGAAAGGCCGCTGGCAGAAAACTGTTCTTCTATGAAAACCCACTTACAAAAATTATGTTAATTGCAGCGAAGAGGGAGAGGGAGACCGGGAAATAAATCTTATTAAATCAGACTGGCCGAGCTTCGACATTGGGTGGGGCATAAGTAGCATAACTGGCAGACAATCGGCTAACAAACAGTTTGCCAAAAATTGCACTTTTCCCACTGTGAAACTCAGCTTTCTGTGACGTCATGTTGGACAGAAACGGGACGGAATCAAGTCAGTCAAAGGCCTGCGACTGCAGCTCAATATTTGCACACCGAAGCGTTTGCCGGCTGAGTATTAATTTTCACAGTCCCGGCATCTTTGTCTTGTACACCAGGCCCCATGAAGGGCTCGGTAAACAAAGGCCGAGCAAATTTCGTAATCAGTTTTCCCAAAGTTCTTAATGCATTTAAAATAAAGTGATATCGCAGGCCTTATGGGATTAAGCCGGTCCTCAACGGCGCCCGCCTGAGGTAAGCCCGCCCCCAGGGAATCGACTGGGTCGCACTTAAAATGCGCATAAAGGACTGCCTTGAATCGATGGAATTTATTTGTTCCTGCACACAAATTTTATGCTTTTTAGTGCCGGCGGCAACGACCAACTTATTGCAATTGCTACAAATTTTTACATAAATTTACGCTATGACAACGTTCAGTGCGGCTCCTCTCCAGGCCACCGCCAGTCCTCCTCCTGTTAGTTCTAGTTCCCCTCCCCGTATTCGCATTATGCAGAACCTTTATCATTTTCCCTATTTTTATGAGCTTTTTTGGCTTTCTGTTTGAGTAATTTTTTTGCCAGGTGGAAATCCACTTTCAATTGTTTGGGGATCTGCCGTCGGCGTCCTGGAGGTTTACATATTGCTCATTTCACCGTCGTGGGAGGCACGGGGGGCGGGACAGGCCCCACTGCTTATTGCCGCTGTCTGCTGAAGTGTAAACATTTTCGCAGAAGGTGTAAATAAAATTTTGTAAAGCGATGCGACTGCCTCCGGCATCCCTGGCGTTTTTCTGGTGTTCGCTGCGGAAGTCCGTAAGCTGCTGCCGCTCCTTGATTGTTTGTTCCTTCAGCGATTGGGGTGATCTGAGTGTCAACAAATTTGCGCAAATAAGGCAACTCTCTGAATTTAGACGAAGCTGGCTTCGGGACGATTTTCCTCATTCATATCTGTCTCGAGCCCAGTGGCAATTGCCAGATATTAGGCCTAGTGGACTTGCCATCGATTTCCGCGCAACGGTGCTTATTTTTACGAGGCTGCCATTAGGGCGGAAGCACTCATTAAACTGGCTCGGAAATCGCCAATGAACCACAACTGATGGCTTCTATTTTCCACCTATGCGTGTATGCTAAATTAATGGCAATTCCATAACTTTCAATATAAGTCCGGATCAAGTGCACAGTGGGTTCTGTGGTAATGAATGTGGATAAAATACCTTCGTTAAATGAATTCCTATATGGGTAACCTAAAACATTACTCATTAGTGATAAAACTTCCACTGTTGATTCGATATTATTAAGAATTAAATTAATCCCACAGCGGAATTGATAGAAAGAAGACTAATAATGGAAATTGTTAAAATTTAAACAGTCATAAAAATAGTTTCACTAGATCCATTTTAAAAGAAGAATTTGTTTTTTAATATCCTATGAATATCTTAATAAATATATTGATTCATATGAGCCGTTTTAAACCCATTTTTTTATCTTGTTTTACTTGTACGAATTTAAATACTATTTTATAATATTATGTATATTATTATGATATTACTATTATTTTGAGGCCATAACGAAGTTAAAATTTTATAAATTTAACTTTTTGTTGTTTACATATCGCCTGGTTGACCTTTTACATTTCTGCAAATCGTTTAAAGCGTATGAATCTAAAAATAAATGGATTTTTCCAGTAGCAGCTTTGGTATAAACGGGTCAGTCCGTATAGTGTGTACAGCAGCTGGCTCTATTGACTCTCTTTATTTGTCTTGTAAGTAAAATTCCAATAAGCCACATCCCCAGAGCCAAATGAAAAATTTGAGTCTATAAAAATTGTATTTTGGCCTATCCGATAGGAAATTTTAACGATATTGAATCGGGGAATAACATTCTCTCTACTGGCAATCCAACATACGCATAGCCAAAGTCGAAGAGAAGAGTGCTTCAAATTCACGTATAATTCGACCCTACTTAAGAAGTTCGATACGTATCGCAGAGAAATCGAAACGATCTGTTTGTTATCCAGCACAAATATAGATATTAAATCAAGTCTATAAGACCTAGATTTAACTAAACGGTCCTAGTCTTGTAAAATCTTTATAGACAAAATAGCTCTTGCTTATTTTGTATGAGCAATATGCTTCACATTTAAATACATAGATTTGCATTTCGTTTATAAATCTTTTTTTTAGAGCTCCCAGGAGAATCCTTATCCTGCAGTCCCACTGCACTCTGCACAACCGACTGTCCGCCTGTGCCCATCCTCGGCCGCATTCACATCCGCTTCCACTCCACCAGCTGCCGGGGGAAGCGAGTGCGGGAAGCTCGTGTGTGGTGTCTATTTAATTACAATTGTCGCTGTCGCCGCAATCCGTGTCCTGTGCAACGGCAACTGCAATTAACGCACTCTGCCTTTGGGAGCTGCTGGATGCTGTTAAATGCAGAATTCAGGATGTTTCTCGCAGGGAACGCAGTATCGGGGCTGACCGTGTCCGGTCGTTGCGAGCTCTATCTTCCGTGGGGCGGGCCGTGGGCTGGGCGATTATTTTACGCTCAATTATTGTTAAATATTTCACAAAATGCGCATATTTATTTTAACACGGCAAATTGGCCCGGTTGGAGCCGGTATCATGTCCGTGTTTCGGTTTGGCGGCCGAGTGTCCTAATGAGATTGCAATTATTTGGCCATAAATTCGCATTATTCGGGCCTTAAAGTTCATGCACTTCTGTTCGGCACATTTTTACCGTTCTGTTTGTGCTGTTGTTGTGTCCGATGTTGCTGTGCTGCATGGGAATTAACCCTTGTCAACTGACAGCATTTAATTTGAAATTATGTATTAATTAATTGGCCAGAAGCAGTGGACATTATAATTAAATATTTAATTTATGGCTTCTAATGGGGCCGTTAGTCAAGCGGAGTGCAGAAATAGTTTCACAATTAGCGAATACACTTCTCGTGCTCTTCGGGAACTTCATGGGATGCCGGCCTGCTTTTTTAAGATAAAATCGCAGAGGATATAGATGTTATTTCGGGAAATAAGTTGATACACAGTGAGCTCGTCAAGAGCTAGATAATGATTATGGACTTGTTTAAAAGCCATGCAAGCCAAGCTCATTAATCATCACATTCGGATTTTTAAAGACCCGCCGCATACTTTTAGGCTGAACATGTTACCCCATGGAGGGCTCCAGAGGCCACCCACTGGGCACGCCGCGGCGGTCGGCAGGGGCTGAGGCTGATGCACAGTCACTGCAAATATTGAACAACATTGGCTGGGAATATTGAAATACTTTCGGCGACTGTTTCCGCACTTTGAGCTCTTGTACCCCACTTCAGGATAGTTTTTGCGATTCGTGTTTGTCTTCTGGTTTTTTCAGCTCCGCCATTGTCTGTCGGCGCTTTCATCCGGGGAAACCCCTTTACCTTTCTGGCGTGGGCTCGTGCCATTGTTTGTTTGCCTTGTGTGCAAGCAGCATTTCGGGGCTGCCTTCGGTCCAGGAGTTAGTGAATTTATTGCAATCACGCACGGGATTTGTCGCTTTGGCTTTCGCCCGCCTCGCTGGTGGAAAAAAGGAAAATCTGGGCACAGGCAGGGTGTGCGGAAAGCGTCGCAAACCGCAAAATGTTGTAACTAAAAGGCCGAAAACGCATTGCGCATGAAATTTAAACTAATTGTTTGGCATTTGTAATGGTCGGCGGTGCGCTGAACGGTTTAATTATGGCTGCAGCATCAGCAAGTGCAGAAACAACGGCAAATTATTAGCGGGCCACAAGGAAAAAGCATGCGTAAAAAATGTAAATTAATTTGGGTTCTGGGTCTGTTTTTGCGGCAATTAATTCGAACGCGCTGCGACGCCTTTATTTGTGGTTTCGGTTCCGATTCAGATTTTGACTTTGCCATATGTGCGGTTACCCTCAGCGGAAGCCCCAGCCCCTCGTCGGCCGACGGCTTTATTTGCAGAATGCAGTTGTGCAATGGCCGCTTTTTTATCGGCCTAACCATCCCTTGCCGACTGTCTGCGCAGTGACGTCTATCCTGATATATTCTCCTGGACACGGCCGGACAATGTCTGACTAAGGTGCCGCCATTAGTTTTTAGTCCGCTTTCTTGGCCAGACTTGGCCGGGGACTAAGGCAACAGTTGAACGACACTAATGCCCCCGAAGAGTAGGGGACAAGAAAACAGAAAGGCTTTTCCTTTGCTTTTTAGCTTCCACAGTCAATGTGTCATGTGTGCTGCTCCCTTAATAAGGGTCGGTCGGTGGAAGATTTCCCTCACTCTTTATTGTCTGGATCTTAGCACTACCATTCCCTGATGCACCACCCTTAACCAGTTCCTACGTTCCTCATTTGGGCTTCGGCTTGGCTCTCCCGTACAGTTGCTCCGGAGTCGGAATGTCGCTGACAAAGTAGTTGGCCGGTATGAAGTGGAATATCTTCTGCAGCACATCCAGCAGAATGTCCTCGATGGTCTGGGTGATGACCGTGTACAGGGCATCGGCCAGCATCCGCCAGTTGTCGTTGAAAAACTTGTTCGTGCTGTCCTCTGCGGGCAAAAATTGGAGTCAAAGGTATGTATGGGGAGACTTTCAGCACTTCAGGAGCCAGTGACCTACCCAGTTGCTTGTTGCCATTGAACAGATTGGAGAAGTACGACTTGAGACCATCCATTTTGAAGTCCACGCGTAGGCTGGTCACATTGTAGAACGTGAATCCGCCCTTGGAGTAGAGCCGCGTCTTAGTGTGCATCGTTACTGTCATGTTCTCTGCGTCCAGGAACACCTGGCCCTTTCCGTTGAGTGGAATGAGAAGGATGCGGCCAAACAGACTGTACTCGCCCTGCAGCTTCATCTCGGGCAGTGTGAACGTCGTCTTCCAGCCGTAGTCTTTCTTGGAGACCCTGAAATGAAAAGAAGGTTTAGGACTAACCTGGTACGAGGCCCCGACCCAGACTCACTGACTCTCCAGCACGTGCGTATGCCCAAATCCAATGATCTTTACGTTGGCCAGCTCCACCTTGAGGTTGATCGCGTTGCTGTTGCCTTGCGTGATCCGGATGCGGTTGAGATAGAAGGGATCGAAGCTCTTGATGCTGGTGAGCCCGGGAATGCCTGAGAATCGGTTCTGGATTATTTGAGAAGACCCTGAAGAAACTGAGACCCAGCTCTACCCACCGTCGTTGAGCTTGTCGAACAGCTGCTGAATGCTGTGGGTTGAGCAGTTGACAAAGTCCCTGTCGGCTATCCTACACTCCTTGATGTAATCTGCTGCGGTTCGATTAGAAGTTTAGTTCAGCTCAGTTTATATCAGTTTGGATTGGATCGATTGGAGAGCGAGTAAGGCAAACAACACGGAGGAGGCAAAGAAAAAATTCAGGTTTAGTGGTGCAAAATTTGGCGAAATTCAATAACCAATTCCACCTAATTAGTGACAGTGGGGTGTTGGCCAAGGCATGGGAAGCTAATAATTTGGCACTGAGCAGGAGTGCCTCCGCAACCACTTAATGATTTTATAGTCAACGCAACCACTACCGCAGGACCGCAGCACTTACGCGGCTCTGTCAAGAACCCATCGTCGGCTCGAGCCACATATATGGTCAAGGCCACCAGCCACCAAATCCGTTCCAAGAGCAATCCCATCGCGTTGGTAGTCGATTTAATCCGTATCCGCGGTCAATATTTGGGAAACTGAACACAATGCCGACCAACGTCGCCGAGTAGCAAATGAAAACTGAAGTAAGCCTCACCTGCTATTTTCATATTTTCAGCGCGGCTTTCGTTCGGCGGAAAAACTTGATTTGAGCTGCTTGCGAAAATTTCGCAACCCCGCCGCCGTCGTCATCGCTATCGCACACAGTTGGCCAGTTGGCAAGTTGGCCAATTGTCGGGCAGTCAAGAGAACAGTAGCCGAGCATTCGTAGTCTCAGTCGAATTGCTGCAGCAGCAGTCGAAGCTGCCGGTTTGGTTTCATCATCGATTGGATCGGGTGGCTGCGGAGGAAAACAGGGGGAAAGTCTTCAATGAAAACTAATCGCGCCAGAGTAGAGTTGAACCGATGTTGACACTTGACTGCTGCAATGCCTGCCGATTGCAACACAGAGCGCCGACTGGGGAGCTGACTTTGACTTGGACAGATCTCAAGTAGTAACCTTTATAAAGGGTAATGCGGAGAAGGCCATCAAGTTCGAGGGAATTACTGTCCTTCAACTGTAAGCCTTGCTCGCACATGGCGAAGCCCAGATCTGTTTGGAAGAATATCTGTCACAGCAATACTGTTTATCCAAAAAGGTATAAGTAAAACCATTTAAAAAAATCCATACTTTTCTGACAATCGACTAAGTTGCGCAAAAAATTGTTAAGGTCACTAAACTTAAGAATAATAATTGATTTTGATTGAAGTAGAGATACCATATAATATTTACTATAAAAGATTTTTTAATGCATAATTGGGATTTATATTTAAATATTATATTTTAAATATTAAACATATTTGTCTTTATATTCAATAGTTTTCTTGAGAAATGTAGGTATCGTTTTTATACCATTGCAGGGTATTATAATTTTAGTCAGAAGTTGGCAACGCAGTGAAGAAGACATTTCCCACCCTATAAAGTGTATATATTCTTGATCAGCATCAACAACCGAGTCGATCTTGCCATGTCCATCTGTCCGTCCGTTTCTACGCAAACTAGTCCCTCAGTTTTGAAGCTATCTGGATGAAACTTTGCAACTTTCTATATGCTCTCACTGCTATATATGTCGTAACGGGCGGGATCGAACGACAACGGGAACGTTCGCAACATTTTTCACTCGCAACATTTATCACCCGAGAAAACGAAAAAGTCAGAACATTTTTCTCCTTCTACTTACTGCAAGGGTATTTAAACTTCGGCATGCCGAAGTTAGCTTCCTTTCTTGTTTGCCTTAATTCATATTAATTTTGGTAACGTTTTATGTAAGTTTTTCCGGTCTCAATTAAAAATGTTGATCATTCTTATTTTAAAGTCTTTTATTGGTTGAAATATGATTTTTCTTAAACATAAAATGAAAAAATTCTTAAATCAAGAAAAAATATCTGAAAAGATGACCAAAACATGATTGCGCTATTTTTGTAAAAAAAATTGTCATGATTTTATAACCAAAATTCTAATTTTATTTATTAGAGAATAAAAGATTATTAAGTATTGAAAAAAAATGTTTTACAGTTTGGGTTTTTTACGTTCAAAAAGAATATAAACTTATAATTTGGATTTCCGACACGTATTTCTCTGTTTTGTGTCATAATCGAGATACTTAAAAATTAAGGTGCTGCGGCATATTCTTCATAAGTTCGCCCTTTCGTAAAATTTTGCCAATAAAAATCATTATTTTCTTCTTCTAAATTACTTTTAACTGACTCAAAAGTCTAAAATTTCAGAAAATTTTCAAAATTTTAAAAGTGTAGGGGAAAAGTGGCAGTCGTGGACACCGTGGGGGTTGTGGACACCCCTGTGTAACTTTTGACACAGGACAGATATGACGGATCTTTCAAATGTCATGTGTGCGCTATTGAAGCTCGATTGTTTTGTGCCAAATACCAAACGGAACGGAAGCGTCTTATTTGTGTCCCGGAAAAATGAATTTTTTTACGGTGAAAAAAATCACAAAAGTTTTATTGCACGTTTTTAAAAGTGTCACCGTGTGAAGTGTGTTAATTAAGAAGGTAAGTGCAATAGATTTTTTGACGTGAAATTTAGTAATGTTTAAGATTCCACACCGGGTTCTGACAAAAGTTTCACAATACAAATTTTTTTCATATGATTTCAAAACGACTGCTTGAGGCAGTTGTGGACACCCAATTCTTTTTGACAAATCGTAAAATATCGCCGTTGATGTCAACATAAATGTTTTTTATAGTAATAACATTAATTACCATGAATTATAGGGCGAGGTAAATAAGTAAATATATTTTAATAATGTTTTTATAATTTCCTTCGATGTTTTTAGTCATGTCGCTCAAGAAAAATTCGAAAAAAGTCGAAGTTTTAACAGTTTTGAAGCAGAAGGCTGACGAACGTGCATCGAAAAAAGTGGCTAAAACGACCAAGGACTTGGCAAAACTCAAAAAGCTTGCCAAGGAATTTTCAACGGCAACGGCAGCCGAAAAACCATCTAAGCGCGGCCAAACCATCAACGCCAGCCAAAACACCGGCAAAACGTGTCAAACTATCTAATCCTTCCAAGAAGCAGAAGTCGTCGGACGAGGAAGGACTTTTGCATCATTTGCATAAAGATGTTGCCAAAAAACTTGACCGCCTCCAACACCGTTCACTGCAATGAATGTGATCTTGAATGAATGAATGATCGGCCAGAGCACTTCAAGTGTGCTGACATGCCTACCAGCTATTTCACATGCGCGAATTGTGATTCTGATTCCGAATGATGTAATGCATAGTATCCTTTTTTTGCTTTTCAAATAAATAAACTTCCATTTTTCCTTCATTCGGTTGCGTTTAACTTGATACTTTCCTAATTTTAGCACATTCTAAAAAGGTGTCCACAACCCCCCTTAAAATCTGAAAGTGGCAAAAACGACTATTTTACAAAAACTTAAAACTTTTTCTTTCAGTGATAAATATCACTGTAATTATTCGAAAACTAGTTAGCTAAGGTCTTTAGCTTTCCATTGATATGCACATGTCCGCATAATACGCTCCAGTTAAAAAGATATAAGTGATTTAAAAAGTGGTGTCCACAACTGCCACCTTTCCCCTACATATATCTTTCCTTAAACTCGTCACAAACTTTTGGAAAACAAAATTAAAATACTGCCTCGCGAGGCAAAAAGTCATCATTAATTAATCAGTTGCTCCGTTGAGGGCAAGTAAGATAAACCATCCAAACGCACTGCGCGTGCAGAAAAAAGTTCTCTCTCGTTAGCGTGATTTTTTTTTGGCCGTTTTTGGCTTTCCGTTTGCAGCTAATTTATGCAAAATGGACAGGGCAGCGCTAACAAAAACTATTATGAAATTTCATAGAAAGTTTAAGTCTAAAAGTCGCGGAAAAAGCCCTAACGAAAGAGAACAGGAGGACGAAAGTTTATCCCGGCCACAACTAGTCAAAGTTGCAGTTCAGTTGATGAACTCAGCCGGACGCCGACCGGAACATGGTCACACATGCCCTGGATGAGAGCTGTCAATCTCCTCGCCTCCCCGCCCCTGTACTTCACTTGGCGGAAACCTGTCAATTTAAGCCGCTTAGGGAAGCAGAAGCAGTTTTTTTTTGGAAACCTGCATTCGGCAGCAGTGCGTATGCGAAATATTTATGCATATTATTTTCCATTTCTGTTTACTGCTCTCGTAATCAAAAATTTACATATTTGGGGTACCGAAATTAATTATAATGCCACCGCAATCTCGGGCACATAAAAGAGCAAGAGGAAAAGAGGGAAAAGAGATGAGAGGAGCACATCTTTCCAGGGCTGCAGGACCACAGATTTCAAAAAAATTGTTTCCTGAACTAAATTGAAATTGTGGGATATAAATTGGAGAACATTTAATTTTTGATCCTAATAATACATGTACTGTACTATTTTGTATATGTTTAATATATAAATATATAATATATTAAACAAATGATTCTTAATGCTTTAGCATATTCCGAATTATTTGCGAAGAGGAGTCTTGAAATGTATTCGGATTCTTGCTAGTTTGATCGGAGCAAAATGTCGACTGACAAGATTGGGAACTGAAAGCGATCAAAAACGTCAGAAAAATTAAAAACCCTTCACAACTTAAAACATTAGAACTCCAGAGCAAAAGTTGGCATTTATTGTTAATTTATTAATGATCCAAATGATCACACTATGCAAATTAAAATCCAATTAATATTTGACTATTCTGCTCGCATCCCTGGCATTGGTGCTCTGAAGGGCTGCGCGGCGGAGTGGGAAGAAAGTCATGAATACAAAATGTGCCGCAGCTTTTGGTTTTTCGGCTCAGTTGGCAGTTCTTTGCCCATTTCATTTTCACTCACCCCCGGCGCTCTCACACATGGCAAAACTCATTTCATGGGTCACGAGCTACAATCATCTCTGCGTTGTGGCTCCGTAGGGGCAAGAGAAACTGGCCAAAAATTGATTGCGGCGGCCACACTGCAGTGGCAGGACGAGGACCTTGCTTAGGCCAAAGGGAAGCACAACCGGGCCACTATCATCAAAATCCTATTAGTTGGATCTCTGTTCACGGCCGGCGCTCCCGGCTTTGCCCTTGTCCAGTTTCCTGAATTTTGTCAGCGTTTATTTGGCAAATTAATTCCCCAAAAGGTAAGCCAAACTTGCGATTTGAAACAATCAGTGAGCTCGAACCCACTCCATGGAGCTGCAAAGTCCTTTTGTCCTTTTTGGACCAGCTGCAGCTGTTGTTTGCCCAAACAGCAAAAGGGACAGAAGGGCCGGAACCCCAAAGACAGCAGTCTGGCCAGAGGGGGGACGCGTGCCACTCGATTATGCGACCCCTTCGCAGCAACAGGGACTACGCCCCTGGGCAACGGCAAAGCCAGGGCACACAATTTGTGACAATTCCTTTTTGCGGATTAATATTTGCTTTCCCTGTCGGGCTTTCTCTCACCGGTTGCGCCTTTATTTGTCTCGCTGCCCTTTTCTGTTTGCCACTCCACTTCATGCAAATTAACTTGCCAGAATTTCGTTGGCTGGGAACCCTTCTGCGGATTGGACCAAACCTAGACGATGGAGATATGAAGCCCAAAATGAACCTTAGTGACTTTTATCAAGCGAAAATAATTATTTATAATGCGACGGATATTGTCCAATTATGACCCAAGATAAAACTTGAAGCCTCTTAGCGACTTCGTAGCTGTAAAATAATAAAGTACAAAGTACAAAGAAAATTGGGGGACTAATACCAAGGACATGAGCTAAAGGTGCCAAATTTTGGGCCATTTATACATTTTTCAATTAAAAACAACTCTAAGCAAACTTAACTTGCTTCGGGACGCTGGTAGAAGTCTTCAGTTTCAAGGTCTTTAAAGCTTAGTTAAATTTATTACTTTCAAAAGTCCCACATGATCATGAAAAATGAAACTGTTGAGGAATTATCTTTCTTTTCTTCTGCATAGGTTATCAGGTTTCTGTACATCAAACCCAAGACACTGAAATCGTAGAAATTAAACAAATGATGTAAACTTATTTTCAAGAGATTTACTTATACTGTCGAAAAGTGGAAAGCTTAGTATTTTCGTTTTACAAAAAAGATTACTGTGACTATGATAATGCAACCTTTACCGTTGGTTAAGTAAATACTCCGAATTTGTATTAAAGCTTAACTAAAGTAGTCCATTGCGCCATAAGTATTTAGTAAGTCAAGACTAGCAGAAAATCGTTTAAACATTCCAAAGGTTGCTCAGAGTTGTAAAAACACGACGCATTGGAAAATCATCTACAGAAAATTGAGATCGTCTTGCAAATCAAAGAGCGTATGTGTAGAAATTGCGGACAAAAGTTTTTAATAATAGACACGGACATAATAAAATAATGCTTCTTTCATAGGCAATTATATGTTGCCCTTTCTCGAGTAGGATGTCCTGAAAATGTATATATTTTTACAAATACAAATAGAACAGCTCAAATAGTGTATAGACTTGGAAAGCTTCACAACCGAAATTAGTCCAAATTCGGGAATCAACCAACTTCAAGAAAACCAGGCCGAGACTGTATAAGATATTCTATGGTAAAAACATATCCTTAAACCTACATAAAACAAATGGGATTCCCTAGCTATGCTAGATTATCAGATAACTGCGTCCCTATCAAAAAACAACCACACGTCGATTATATCCCCAGATTTTGCCAAGCATTTGATAGAGTATGCATCCACAGCATCATTGACGAACTCAACACACAACGGAATACCGCAAGGATACCTTTACCTTATACAAAATGTTACTTCGGAATAACAATAGCCAAAAACTACAGATGGAACAAACACTTCGAAAACCTCACTCTAGAAATGATAAAAGACTAAACGTATATCCAACAAAAAATTCTGCTGCAACACAAACACAATAATATATTTGTTAAATCAATTATTATGTCAAAAATAGACTACGGCTTACAGCTCTATGGCAATGCACCATAATTCAATAATTTCCCTCTGATTACCCAAAAAACGTCAATACATAAAACGTCTTGGAACTCCTCAAACGAAGAACCTTAAAAAATTCAATACACAACGATTCCTCAATCCACTATACAAATATGAGCCACGACAGCACCCCGACAAAAAACATTCTCCGAGCAGACTCAATTAAACACAGGCTAATTAATACGGGAATTCATGTCTGAATCATAGGTGAATACATCGGTGAATCACAGGCTAATTCATACGGGAACTCATGAATAAATCATAGATGAATTCATGGCTGAATCATAGGTGAATTCATCGGTAAATTCATGGTTAAGTCACAGGGCAATTCACGGCTGAATCATAGGTGAATTCATCGGTGAATCACAGCTAATTCATTCGGGAACTCATGGATGAATCATAGATGAATTTATGGCTGAATTATACGTGAATTCATCGGTTAATCTCAGGGGAATTCATGGGTAAATCATAGGTGAATTCAGGAGTAAATCATAGGTGAATTATAGATGAACTATACTCTCTTGGAAGAGGTGAAAAGATCAGAAGGGCCGCAAAGCGATAACGAACGAAGGCGATCAAATTTACTAAAAAGGCGCCATAGACTATTCCCCGATTGCAAATTTTTTTACATTGTACATTGGGCAAAATGACCGAAATTTTTGCATAAACTTCAATTTTAAAGGTAGATCATTGAAATTTGGCACAAATGTGTGAAAAATTATAATGGAATTTCGGTTTTTTTTCTTGAATATAACCACGCTTTTGGTCCATCCGTATCCAACCGAATTTGATTTTTGTAAAATAATAAATTAAAATCAATCGGATCGGGCTACCATATCATATAGCTGCCATAGGAACAATCGGAAATTTTGAGAAAAAATTATAACATTGCCAATTTTCAACATATGTTCATATAAATTTC
>VNJV01019552.1:0-35050 GCA_008042635.1 Drosophila nikananu | reverse complement strand
AGGAGGTGTACTTCGCCTTCGAGGGAATTCCCTACGCCAAGCCGCCGGTGGGTGAGCTCCGGTTCAAGGCTCCCCAGCCCCCGGATCCCTGGCAGGGAGTGCTCAACTGCACCACCTACCGATCCAAGCCCCTGCAACGGAACATGATCCTGGGCATTGTGGAGGGCAGTGAGGACTGCCTGCACCTGAATGTGTATGCGAAGACCCTGACATCGGGGAAGCCGCTGCCCGTGATTGTGTGGATATTCGGCGGGGGATTCCAGAAGGGAGAGGCATCGCGGGACATATACAGCCCGGACTACTTTATGAAGCAGCAGGTGGTGTTTGTGACCATTAACTACAGACTGGGAGCACTGGGTAAGTTCCTATTCACCCCCCGCAAATTTTATTATTTAATTAGTTAGAATATTTACTTAGTTTTTTTCACTGAACATATGAATAGGTTTAATGTTTGCATTGATATTGTCAAGAATGACTTTTGGTTGTTCATTTTATTTATTTTTTGCGTAATTTGATATGGTGAATGAGACATTTCCGACCCTATAAAGTATATATACTATATAAATATATATTCTTGACCAGCAGCAACAGTCGAGTCGATCAAGCCATGTCCGTATGTCTGTCCGTCTGTCCCTCAGTTTTGAAGCTATCTGAATGAAACGTTGCAGAAAGTCCTCAATATGCTCTCACTATTATTGTATATAAATCTGACTACTATGTCATATACCTGTCATACGATCGTTAAATGTACAAGAAAATAAAAAACTGTAAATGTGAAATTGAAGTTTAATAGGAAACAGTTAAAACCGAATATGTTGCTATATATAAATGCTTTATATAATTCCTGTTAGTTTTTCTTTTCATTCGATCAAATTCGGTGAATTCATAATGATCTAGTTATAGGCTGCAGGGGTGTACAAATTTCAACGTGCCGTAGTTAGCTTCTTTTTTGTTATTCCATTATATTTTATTCTATTGTTATTATTAATGCTAAATCTGCACTTTGNCTATATGCTCTCACTACTATTGTATATAAATCTGACTACTATATCATATAGCTGTCATACGATCGTTAAATGTACAAGAAAATAAAAAACTGTGAATGTGAAACTGAAGTTTAATAGGAAACAGTTAAAACCGAATTTGTTGCTATATAGTTAGTAGCCGTAGTTAGCTTCTTTTCTTGTTATTCCATTATATTTTATTCTATTGTTATTCTTAATGCTAAATCTGCACGTTGGAAATGTAAACAATAGGAAGCTGATAAAAAGATTGAGGCGCAATAAAGTTAGCTGTATATTATACACGTAACCTTATCGCCGCTTAAAAGATGATGATGCTATGGCATTTTCAAGATTAGGTATTTTAATAGATTTTTAAAAAGTTTATTTAAAACGCCTGCTTAATGTCTAAATTTGTAAATTATTTCTTCTCTTTTAAGGCTTTTTGAGCCTCAAAGACTCCAGTCTAGACGTTCCTGGAAATGCAGGACTTAAGGACCAAGTGCAAGCCCTTCGCTGGATCAGTCAGAATATTGCCCACTTCAATGGAGATCCCAACAACATCACCCTGATGGGGGAGAGTGCAGGAGCCGCTTCCGTTCACGTGATGATGACCACAGAGCAAACTCGTGGACTCTTCCACAAGGCCATCCTGCAGTCGGGATGTGCTCTGAGTGAATGGGCGGCCAGTCCGGATCATCAATGGGCGTTCCGGTTGGCCCAGAGTCTGGGCTACAAGGGCGGCGAAAAGGATGCGGATATACTCAGTTTTCTACGCAGTGCTTCCGCCCGCAAGATGGCGTCTGCTGACCAGGACCTAGTCACCGAGGACGAGGAGCGGAGTTTCTTACTATTTGCCTTCAGTCCAGTGGTAGAACCCTATGAGACAGACCACTGTGTGGTGCCCAAGAGACATAAAGATCTTCTAAAAGAGGCCTGGGGTAACAAAATACCCGTAATAATGGGAGGCAACTCCTTTGAGGGTCTGTTCTCCTACCAAGTGGCGAAGAACCATCCCTGGTGCTTGAAGAATTTTCACTACATATTGCCCAGGGAAATTAAGGAATCCTCTAGCCACAAGGAGCAGGATAAACTGGTCCGACGCCTCAAAAGGCATTACTTTAACAACGCGTACCAAAAATCGATGGAGTTGTTTGAGGCCCTGAATATATTCTCTCATCGCCAGATTTGGCATGATATGCACCGCCTGGCTCTCGCACGAAGGGCATACTCTCCTCCTGATGTCCCAACCTTCTTATATAGATTCGATTTTGATTCTCCGCACTTTAACCAATTCCGGTGGTTAGTCTGCGGCGACGGTGTTCGTGGAGTGGCCCATGCCGATGAGCTGTCTTACCTCTTCTACAACGTAATCGCATCCAAGCTGGATAAATCTTCGGAAGAGTACCAGACGATAGAGCGGATGGTGGGCATGTGGACATCTTTTGCCGCTACTGGGAATCCCAACTGCCGGGAATTGGGAAATGCCAAGTGGGTACCTCTTCAGCCGCAGGAAAGTGGCGTGGAACAGTGCTTCAACATAAGCCAAGGACTGGATATGAGGGATCTGCCAGAGGCCACAGCGCTGGCATTGTGGGACTCTTTCTATTCCAAGGATGATCTTTACTAGGAATACATTTTATGGCGCATCTTAATGTAATGTTTTTATTTCTTTACGAATATAAAATTATAGTTTTAATGTACATATGTATATTGATTGTTTTTAATGTGGTACAATTCTTCAAATGTTTTAGCTTAATTTACCTTTTCAGCTTCTGGATATAATATACATACTATCCCCTAAGAAGTAGAAACGTGTTTCTTAGTCAAATTATAATCTAAATTTTATTTTTTGTATTTTTTATTTTATTTTAATACTGGTTATGAAACCGAAACTAGGTAATTTACCGGGCATTAGTAGCTCTTTACGAAAATTTGCAGTTGCGCGTGGCTTATATTCCACTGACCCTCGCTCGAAGCAGCAGGTGCGATGATCGTTTTCGGAATTATTAAATCAAAACCAGGTAATTTTCCGGGCTATTGTCGCTCTGTGATGGCTTTAGCCATTTCGCATGGCTGAATGAAATTGGCAATAAAAACCAGCTTGCGCCGATTCGCAAATGGCAAACATTTTTGAGCCTTTGTGTGGCAATTTTGACTATGTGCTTTATTGCGGTCAACAGTTCGAAATAACCTTGTTTATTTCCCCGTCTATATATTTTGATACAGTCTTAAAATTGAATATTAGTCAAACCATTTAATTTTGTCTACTCGATAAAGTTTAAAAAGCTGTAGTTAAGTATGCAGTTATTCTTCTTAACGATTATGTGATAGTGATCCGCTTAAAAAGATTTTAAAGGCGAGTGTTCTATATTAAAATTGCAGTAGGCTTCCATCTGCGATCAGTTCCACGTCGACTGCGCTCACTTTAACACCTCGGAACGAAAGGATAAAAAACCTTAATTCAAGCATACTTTCTTCCAACAAAGTTTTAATACCTACAATTTTTAAGAATGGAATTTCGAGTGGAATGGTCCAAGATTTTTAAAATAGTAGCAAGGTGAGTATAAAAAGGAACACTAACTCAAGAGACCCAGAAGTACATAATTACCCAATCTTTAATATCAATCGCAGGATGGTTTATCACAGGTTCCGGCAGTACCGCCTGTCCACAGGTCACACCGTGGTGTTGGACACCAAATACGGAAAAGTGTGTGGTCTCCAGGGGAAGACGGTGTACGATAAGGAGCTGTACTTTGCCTTCGAGGGAATACCCTACGCCAAGCCGCCGGTGGGTGAGCTCCGGTTCAAGGCTCCCCAACCGCCGGTGCCCTGGCAGGGAGTGCTCAACTGCACCACCTACCGATCCAAGCCCCTGCAACGCAATATGCTCCTGGGTTTTGTGGAGGGCAGTGAGGATTGCCTGCATCTCAATATATATGTAAAAACTCTGGTTTCGGATCAGAAGCTACCCGTCATAGTGTGGATATACGGCGGAGGATTTCAGAAGGGAGAGGCCTCCCGCGATGTCTACAGCCCC
Source organism: Drosophila nikananu (assembly GCA_008042635.1). Lineage (NCBI taxonomy): Eukaryota > Metazoa > Arthropoda > Insecta > Diptera > Drosophilidae > Drosophila > Drosophila nikananu. Next base: position 31,009 of record VNJV01019552.1, on the reverse strand, counting down.
GATTACTTCATGAAGCAGCCGGTTGTGTTTATTACCTTCAACTACAGACTGGGTGCATTGGGTCAGTTGTCCATTGTTTATTACTGAGGGCTTTATCGGCACAAAGTTTTTCTAAGTAATGTTTTGATCACTGATTGAGCTTATCTCTTAGAATATCGTTGATGCTATTTAATTTTACCATTCCATTGATGCCGATTTTTTTCTATTTCAGGTTTCCTCAGCTTTAAGGATCCGAAATTGGACATTCCAGGAAATGCAGGACTCAAGGATCAAGTGCTGGCACTCCGATGGATCAGCCAAAATATTGCCCATTTCAATGGAGATCCTAACAACATTACCCTAATGGGGGGCAGCGCAGGAGCGTCCAGTGTCCACGTGATGATGACCTCGGAGCAGACACGCGGTCTGTTCCACAAGGCAATCCTGCAATCGGGATGTGCACTGAGCGAATGGGTGAATTATCCAGATTCCAACTGGCCCCTTCGTCTGGCCCGGAACATGGGCTACAAAGGCGGCGAGAAGGAAGCAGATATTTTCTACTTTCTGAGCGGAATTTCCTCGCATCAGATAGCTTCGTGTGACCAAGATATTGTTACCCGCGATGAAATCCGGAATTTCATAATATATGCATTCGGACCAGTGGTAGAGCCCTACGAGACCGAGCACTGTGTAGTGCTCAGGAGACATGAGGATCAATTATCAGATGCTTGGGGCAATGACATACCTGTAATTATGGGGGGCAACTCCTTTGAAGGGCTGTTCTGCTACATGCAGGCGAGAGACGATCCTTGGTTTCTTAGGAACTTCCATAACATCCTGCCGCGGGAAGTGAGTGAAGCCTGTACCCAGGAAGAGAGGGATCTACTAGTGCGCCGCATCAAAAAGCACTACTTCGGCAATGAGGAGGTGCAGGTAATGGGCTTGTTCGAGGCACTGAATATCTGCTCCCATCGTCAGATATGGCACGATATGCATCGCCTGGTTCTCGCTCGAAGGACCTACGCTCCCGAAACTCCCACATATCTTTATCGCTTCGACTTTGACTCCCCGCACTTTAATCAATTCCGGTGGTTAGTCTGCGACGATGACACTCGTGGTGTGTGCCATTCCGACGAGCTGTCTTACCTCTTTTATACGGCATTGGCTACACACCTGGATAAATCTTCGAAAGAGTACCTGACCATAGAGCGAATGGTCGGCATGTGGACATCGTTTGCCACGAGCGGAAGTCCGAACTGTCCGGACTTGGGAAATGCCGAATGGGAGCCCCTCCGGCGAATGGAAAGCGGCGTGGAGCAGTGCTTCAATATCAGCCATCAGCTGGACATAAGGGTACTGCCGGAGGCCGACTCGATGGCAATGTGGGATTCCCTGTATCCCAAACAGTCTCTTTTCTAATGATTAACAGTTGGATCATTTTAGCATACCCAAACGTGTACTTTTATACTTAAAAACCAATGTTGATACTATTTGTTGCACTAAAAAGTATGTGATCATAAAATATATACCTATATAAATATGCTTGAACTTTACTCTTCTTATACGTTAATGAATTTTCGAGTCACCGCAAAGGTTAAAAGGTGATTAGCCTGAAACAATTCGCATTCCCACCGTAACTAATTCCAGCATCCAAAAAAAGGTTAAGATTACTTCTATTCTGTTAGTAAATATAAAAATGTTCTGAAAGGGTTTTCTATTTAATTGCTAGCAAGCTTTTACATTACAACAATGATTCTGCAGAGTGTGAAGGGGAGAGGGGACTGTCAACGCCTAAAGGTGTATACGAATTATTAGCTGTCAGAAGTTATGCTGCTGACTTTTTAATAGGGCACTTTAAATATATATGCCTCTAGTTTTCTTCATTTAAGTGGCCGTAGACACCCATCTGAGATTAGTTCTACGGCAACATCGCTCACTCTCACACATTGAAGGAAGAAGATCTTAGACTTTATCGCAGACCCACAGAAACAGAGTTTAAAAACTAACTCTTAAACATGGACTTAATAATGGAATGGCCGAAGTTTTTTAAAATTGTCGCAAAGTAAGTAAAAACGTTCAACGGAGTACCATGGCACCACTAATCGTACCTTCAGGTGGGCTTTCCACAAGATCCGGCAGTACCGCCTGTCCACAGGTCACACCGTGGTGTTGGACACCAAATACGGAAAAGTATGTGGTCTCCAGAGGAAGACGGTGTACGATAAGGAGCTGTACTTTGCCTTCGAGGGAATACCCTACGCCAAGCCGCCGGTGGGTGAGCTCCGGTTCAGAGCTCCCCAACCGCCGGAGCCCTGGCAGGGAGTGCTCAACTGCACCACCTACCGATCCAAGCCCTTGCAACGCAATATGATCCTGGGTTTTGTGGAGGGCAGTGAGGATTGTCTGCATCTTAATATATATGTGAAGTCCCTGGTTTCGGATCAGAAGCTACCCGTCATAGTGTGGATATACGGCGGAGGATTCCAGAAGGGAGAGGCCTCCCGCGATGTCTACAGCCCCGATTACTTTATGAAGCAGCCGGTCATGTTTATTACCTTCAACTACAGACTGGGTGCATTGGGTCAGTTGTCCATTGTTTATTACTGAGGGCTTTATCGGCACAAAGGTTTTCTAAGTAATGTTTTGATCACTGATTGAGCTTATCTTTTAGAATATTTTGGATGCTTCTTAATTTTACCATTCTATTGATGCCGTTTTTATTTCTATTTCAGGTTTCCTCAGCTTTAAGGATCCGAACTTGGACATTCCAGGAAATGCAGGACTCAAGGATCAAGTGCAAGCCCTGCGGTGGATTAGCCAGAATATTGCCCAATTCAATGGAGATCCCAACAACATAACCCTTGCGGGCGGAAGCGCGGGAGCATCCTGCGTCGACATGCTGATGGTCACTGAACAGGCTCGGGGACTCTTCAACAAGGCCATTCTGCAATCGGGATGTGCACTGAGCGAATGGGTGACCAATCCTGAGTCCAACTGGGGCCTCCGGCTGGCCCGGAACATGGGCTATAGAGGCGGCGAGCAGGATGAAGATGTTTTCCGTTTTCTTGATCAATTTTCCTCCTATGAGATAGCTTGCTGTGATCAGAACCTCGTCACACAGGATGAGGTACGGAGTTTCCTTTTATATGCCTTCGGTCCAGTGGTTGAGCCATATGAGACTGAGCATTGTGTTGTGCCGGGGAGACATAGAGATCGGCTACCAGAGGCCTGGGGTAACCAAATACCTATAATCTTGGGGGGCACCTCATTTGAGGGGCTGTTCTGCTACCAGTTGACGAAAGATGATCCTTGGCTTCTAAGGAACTTCCATAACATCCTGCCGCGGGAAGTGAGGGAAGCTTGTACCCAGGAAGAGATGGATCTTTTGGTGCGTCGCATCAAAAATCACTACTTCAACAACGAGCAGCGGCAGGCAATGGGTTTGTTCGAGGCACTGAATATCTGCTCCCATCGCCAGATATGGCACGATATGCATCGCCTGGTTCTCGCTCGAAGGACCTACGCCCCCAAAGCTCCCACATATCTCTATCACTTCAGCTTCGATTCTCCGCACTTTCATCAGTTCCGCTGGATAGTTTGCGGTGATCACATTCGCGGAGCTTGCCATGCTGACGAGCTCTCTTACCTGTTTTATACGGCATTGGCTACACATCTGGAGAAATCTTCGAAAGAGTACCTGACCATAGAGCGAATGGTTGGCATGTGGACATCCTTTGCCGCGACTGGAAATCCCAACTGTCAGGAATTGGGAAATGCCCTGTGGGAGCCTCTTCGGCGGATGGAAAACTGTGTGGAGCAGTGCTTCCACATATGCCAAGAGCTGGATATGAGGGAACTTCCAGAGGCCGACTCTATGGCGATGTGGGACTCTCTTTACTTGAAGGAGGCTCTCTTCTAGCGTATAAATCAAAGCTGATGTTCTTGAGAACCAATACATACTGTGAAATTTCTTTTAAAAGTATTAAAGTGAAGAATAAAGTATAAACATTCCCCTACTACTCGTAAAACTCTGCGTAAAGTCTATCCCAAAATCGATTCTGCTTGGATTCCGGCAGCTCAATGAACTCCAGCTGCGCTCCAATATTGAGGCACATCTGGGTCCCGGAATCGTCTAGAGCATCCCACGAAGCCGGCGAGATCTGGGGACAGTTGGGATTATCATTTCGGGCGAACGCCACCCACATTCGTACCATCCGCTCGATGGTACGGTACTCCAGAGAGGACTTCTCCAGTTTTGTGGCCAGCACGTGATAAAACAGGTAAGAGAGGTCGTCCGCATGGCACACTCCGCGGACATGCTTCCCGCACATTATCAGCCGGGAGTGGTTAAAGTGCGGGGAGTCGACATCGAATCGGTAGAGGAATGTCGGTGTCGAGGGGGCGTACTGCTGGCGGGTTAATATAGTACGATGGATTCCATGCCAAAAGTACTTAATGGAATGTATCTGAAGACACTCGTTAAGCTCCATCCGGTCTCTAGTGGCATCCTCGAAATTGTCCACCTTGAACTGGCGCAGCAGATCCTCAAGTTGATTCGGGGTGAGGGTCTCCCTGATCTCGCGTGGAATGAGAGCCTCGAAAGCGCTAAGCATGTGTTTCTCGTCGTGCAGGATGATTTGGTAAGAGAAGAGTCCCTCAAAGGAGTTGCCTCCTAGGATCAGGGGGAGAGCATTGCCCCAGGCTGCTGGCAGTAATTCGATGAGGGGACGAGGCAGAACACATTCTCTGGTTATATATGGTTCCACAACGGGCGTAAAGGGAAACAGTACGTGTTGCCGTCGCTGCTCCAGCGATATCAAAGCTAAAGCCTTGGATGTTATTTTAGAGGCAGATGCTTGCTGGAGGAACCGGAACACTTCCTTCTCGTTTTCGCTGCCCGAGTAGCCAAGAAGGCAAGCCAGGCGGTATGCCCATTGCCCCCTCGGCTCGTTGGCCCACTCGCAGAACATGGAGCCGGACTGCATGATGGCCTTGTGGAAAAGCCCCCGTGTCTGCTCTGTGGTCATCATCGCGTGGACGGACGCAGCTCCCGCACTCTCGCCCATCAGGGTCACATTCTGCGGATCTCCGTTGAACTGGGCGATATTCTGGCTGACCCATCGCAGCGCCATCACCTGGTCCTTGAGGCCAGCATTGCCTGGCACATCCAGGTCTTGATCCGCGAGACTCAGGAAACCTTAAACAATACAGAAGGAAACATTTTGTAAAACGTAAAATAAATGTGACGATTTTTTTACTGGTACAAATTAAATTTAAATAATTTTTCTTTTAATGCACTGAACTTTACATTTCTTTGTTTTCAGCATACATGACTAATATTAATTTGTTCCTTTGCAAAGGTTATTACGATGTTAGTAAGCATGTGCATATTTGTCTGAATAGGATCGATTGGGCTACTATATATTATGGCTATAACAGAAGTCGAACGACAACACCAATTAATAAAGAGAGAAAAAAGTGGCGACTCAATTCCAAAATATTTTAATTGCTTTAAAAATCAAACAAAATCGAAATTTTAATTACTTTATTTGATTTTTCTATTTATACTGAGAATGGTATGGGAAATGCATTTTCTGCATTGCATTATTTTTGTATTTAATTATAGATTCTTCTTAGCAAATAATGACAGTATGATAGTATTATAGATTAACTGACTGAGACCGTGCACTAGTGTGTAATTAATCTGTACAGCTTGATAATTATTTTCGATTTAAATTGACTTTGTATAGTAGTGATGGTGACCAGCAACTGGAGAGCAAGCGGAAGATTTTATACAATCGAAACTGGTATGTTTCCAGTTTCTCTCACCTTAATTACCTGTAGTGACAATTACGCTTATGAGTAATGTAGTTATTTCTTACGTAGACACTTCAGTTAATCTTGTTTTTGCTCCAGACGCGTATGATTCGGAAGTAAACTCTCATGCACCTTTGTATGTTTATTTCAAATAAAATGATTTTCGGAGAATACGAAAGAACTTTAACCCCTTACAAAAATAACGTATACAAAAATAACTATATATACTGTAAATGTATATAGGAGGCAAATAATCAAGCTTAAATAAATTAACATATCAGTTGAGAGACAGCTTTCGAACATGCCCTTCATATATGTAAATTATAATAACTCACCAAATACGCCCACTCTGTAATTGAACGTGACCACCACTACGTCTTGTTTCATAAAGTAGTCCGGACTATAAATGTCTCGTCCAGCTTCACCGATCTGAAAGCCGCCGCCATATATCCAAACGAGTACGGGAAGAGGGTTTTCCGATTTAAGTTGCTTAGTGTAGACGTTCAGGTACAAACAGTCCTCACTGCCCTCGACAATGCCGAAAAGAATATGGGTTTGCATGGGCTTTGTCCTGGGGTAAGTGCAATCTCTAACTTCGACCCAGGGAAGTGGTGCCTGGGGAGCGCGGAATCGCAGCTCACCGACTGGCGGCTGGGCAAAGGGGATTCCCTCAAAGGCGTAGTAGAGTTCCTCGTCGTAGAGCGTTTTCCGAACGAGTCCTTGCACCGGACCATCCCTGGTGCTGACCACCTCCTTCTGGTTGGTTGCCAGGCGGTACTGGACGATCTTGTGGCCAATCACTCTGGGGATATACAAAATAATAATTTAACATTTGAAGGATAATTTGAAATCATTAGGTTTCCTCATTAGACATCACTTTCTTTCCCAACTACGATAAGTGGTTCGAAAGGAAAACATGGTGCAGACGAAAGATGAAACATCAAATCAAACCATTTTTTCTCTTTTAACTTGTGATATTGCAAAGTTAAATGAATAAATAACGTATTAAAATAGCGGCCACCTACCTTGTGCTCATTTTGAGTAAATCGGCCCAACCAACTTGGACCTTCATGGCTCCGGACTCCCGCTCCCGACCACTTCTATACGAACAAAAAGAATACATTAGGTATATGATACAATTTTTACCCTTTTACTTGGACAAATGAAGGCATGATAAAGTGATTAGCAATTTCATTTCAAGAAATACTATATAACTTATCCCGAATGTTTACCTTTCCAGAACAATTTAAATTCTAAGTAAATTTTTTCTTCCAAATTATTTTGTTTAAACTAATATTTTTCAGACAACATCGATAACAAATTCCAGCTACATTTTATACACAAGATATGCACATATTCCCTAGTATAGATCTTGCTTTTCGTATAGTTTATCCCAAAATCGATTCTGCTTGTATTCCGGCAGCTTTATGAACTCCAACTGTTTTCCAATATTAAGGCACATCTGAGGCCCTGAGTCATCTAGAGCATCCCACGAGGCCGGCGAGATCTGGGGACAGTTGGGATTATCATTTCGGGCGAACGCCACCCACATTCCCACCATCCGCTCGATGGTACGGTACTCCAGGGACGACTTTTCCAATTTGGTGGCCAGCACGTGGTAGAACAGGTAGGAGACATCGTCCGCATGGCTGACTCCGCGGACATGCTTCCCGCACATCACCTGGCGGAAGTGGTTGAAGTGCGGCGAGTCCACATCGAAGCGGTAGAGGAATGTCGGTGTTGTTGGGGCGTACTGGTGGCGGGCTAGGATGGTGCGGTGGATTCCATGCCAAAAATGCTTAATGGAGAGTATCTGAAGACACTCGTTGAACTCCATCCGGCCTCTGGTTGCATCCTCGAAGTTGTCCACCTTGAACTGGCGCAGCAGATCCTTAAGACGAGCGGGAGAGCATCTTTCCCTGATCTCGCGCGGAATGAGGGCCTCGAAGGCGCTCAGCATGTGTTCCTCGTCGTGCAGGGTGCTCTGGTATGAGAAGAGGCCCTCGAAGGAGTTTCCTCCTAGGATCAGGGGCAGGTCATTGCCCCAGGCTGCTGGCAGCATTTCCCTGGTGGGACGGGGCAGAACACATTCTCTGGTTATATACGGTTCCACAACGGGCGTAAAGGGGAACAGTACGTATTCCCGTCGCTCCTCCAGGGAAATCAAAGTGATAGCCTGTGAGGCCATTTCAGAGGCAGATGCTTGCTGGAGGAACCGGAACACTTCCTTCTCGTTCTCGCTGCCCGAGTAGCCAAGAAGGCAAGCCAGGCGGTACGCCCATTGCCCCCTCGGCTCGTTGGCCCACTCGCAAAGCAAGGAGCCGGACTGCATGATGGCCTTGTGGAAAAGTCCCCGCGTCTGTTCGGTGGTCATCATCGCGTGGACGGACGCAGCTCCCGCACTTTCGCCCATCAGGGTCACATTCTGGGGGTCTCCGTTGAATTGCGCGATATTCTGGCTGATCCAACGCAGGGCCATGACCTGGTCTTTGAGGCCAGCATTACCCGGCACATCCAGATCGCGATCCGAAAGACTCAGGAAACCTAAAACAAATTGGTTGTTAAAATTTTGTTTAAAATTTCATAAATAAAGTTTCATTTAAATAAATAGGAGCAGCATTTTCGTACGTTAGTACTTTAAATGAGTTTAATTCAAATTATTATATATTAATTAAATTACATTTTATATGCTTCCCAATATTTAATTTACAAAATCTGTGGACAATGAACTCTCCGAATGTTTTGGCGTTCAGCCTTGATTGTTGTGTTTTGTGGACTTGTGTAATTAGAGGTGATTTTCGTTTTCTCCTTAGAATCTAATGACATTAATAACGACTCTAATGGTAATGCAAATGCTTTTATACCTGGAAAGTGGAAGTAGGCTGTAATTAATCTGTACAGCCTGTGAATTATTTCTGATTTAACTTGACTTTGCTGAACGGTGGAGCAAGGGGAGGGGTTTTATATAATCTTCACTTTCTGATCCAATTAAAAACTACATTTCACAGACTGGCTTTGTATAAGTATATTCTGTTAACAGAATACACGTATAAGTAATAAGTTTTGACACTTGTTGCTGTTTCTTATGTTAACATTAAACTTAATCTTGTTGTTGCTGTTTTTCGTTTATTACTCAGAAAGAATTATTTCGAGATGACCTCTGATCCACCTACTAGACTTTATTCAAAATACAATTCAAATTGGCAACAATAAAACTAAAAATAATAATCTTTTTGTTAGAATAGATCTTTAAACCCTTGCGAAAATCTTACATTATATCATAATATTTCCTCTTTAGACTTTTTAAATAAATCTATGGGAAAAACATCACTCACCCAATGCTCCCACTCTGTAATTGAACGTGACCACCACAACGTCTTGTTTCATAAAGTAATCCGGACTATAGAAATCCCGGCCAGATTCCCCGATCTGGAATCCACCTCCATAAATCCACACGATAACGGGCAACGGCTTGTCCGATTTAAGCCGCTTACTGTACACATTCAGGTACAGGCAGTCCTCACTGCCCTCCACGATGCTGAGGACGAAGTGCTTTTGCATGGGCTTGGACCTCTGGTATGTGCAGTCCCTTACTCCAACCCAGGGCCGTGGTGGTTGAGGGGCCCGGAATCGCAGCTCACCGACTGGCGGCTGGGCGAAGGGGATTCCCTCGAAGGCGAAGTAGAATTCGTCGTCGTAGAGGGTCCTGCGACGAAGTCCTCGCACCTGGCCATCCCTCGTGCAGACCACCTTCGTTTGTTTTGTTGCCAGGCGGTACTGAACGATCTTGTGGCCAATGAGCCTGTGGACACAAAGATTAAAAATTAATACAAAAATGCAAACTCCATAGTTTATTATCGGATGTTTTGGCTTATTACTTTATATTGAGAAGTATTCCTAGTTTTCATATTTAAGTTTACTTATGTTTTTGTTTGTAAGCATTAAATAATTCAGTTTCTTAATAAGCTTTTCTTATCTTAACACCAAAAGAGAGGATTTAAAAGTAGTCAATGGACTTGGAGTGAAGCTTTTGCTGCGAACAGTTATTCTTCTGAGATATGAAACAAACTCATCAATCAAAAGAAAACAATTGCTTAAACCATTTTGTTAGTATTTTTAAAGCTTACTCTAATATAATTTCTATAATTGCTTTCAGATTAAGCAAGCTTTTCAATACAAAAACACTGCTCTTGAACTAGACCTTATCTACAAACTATTTGTGATTATTTTCAGGCACAATAAACCTTATCGATCTGTTCGTGTGTTCATTCAATTGGTTTAAATCGAAGAGTGAGTGCGTGAAATCCCTTGATTTCGTGGATAAGAATAAATGTTGATTTGGGCCAGAAAGATTACACTGTAAAAGGCATCGCGGTGACCTACTTGGTGCCCATTTTCAGCAGATCGGCCACGCCTACTCGGACCTCCATGGCTTGCGACTACCGCGGGATTTAACACTTTATAACTCAGTCGGAGTGCACGAGTGCGTTTTGATTGTGATCGCAATACTTCCGCCGGCTGCGATCGACAGGGCACAACTGAAGCGAGGCACAGAGGCACCGAGAACCGTACAATCCGATCTATCAGTTGGACTGCGAGTACAACCCACAGCAGCCCCAATTCAGTTGCCGCCATAATCACGCTCGACGCTTATCGCAATGTGAACTATGGTGCCGAAACATACGCTTGTGGAGCGCGGGGAGAGCACCGAACATATAGAAGTAGAATACCCACTGATAAGGGGAGAGCGACGACTACGACTACTCATCGCGGACAGCTGTTTCGTGATTCGTGTGTAATTGCTTTTTAATGATATACTCCGAGAGTGCTCTCGCGTCTGTTATAAAGTCTGAATTCATATCAGAGCGCGGGTTAAAACATGCCAAAACCCTCAAGTAGATAGGGGTTATAGTTCATGCATTTGCCCCATTAGAGGAGCCAAACGTGTACTTAACTGAGCGAATAGTCTCAGACTTAAGTGCAGTGCAGTTAACATTTAAATTAAAGCTGCGCGCGCTGGTAACATTAACTGCTTGAACTGCTTGCGAGCTGTTAGCACATCGATAGGAACCAGATGCAACTCTGTGCTTAGATATCAAGTATAGCTTCTTCTCTGAAGTGTTCTTCCTACGTTTCTTTTCGACAATCAGCACATAATCCAGGCTTAAATAATAATTTAAAGTTATTTGGAAAGTGCAATAAAAACTAAAGAATTTACCTCATAAAAATGAACTCACAATCAGATGTCAATAAACTGTAAGTATTCTCAAAGTGCTTTGTTTAGGAAGACATTTGTTTATCAGACGACTTTGGAATTTTTAAGGAAATTGTTTACATTCTCTGGAAGTTTATTCGGTTTACTTTATCAGCTTTATGTCGGAGAATTGTTTAATAAGCGGTGGGATCACCATCTAAGCCCCTCTTTGCTTATGTTTAAACTGCAAAGTTGGTTTTTCGGCCACCTATGTATATTTCAGAGGCCTTAATATTCATACATTATTTTATATGAAGCCCATGCAGATACAATTTTTATAATTAAATATTCCGTAGCTTAGCTTTAGCGTTCTCAGGCATTCAATCTAAATACTTTTCAACTTTTTGTTACCTGCATGCAAATTTCATTAGGTAACTTGTGAACAATTATGTTTGATTGTTGGCAACTTCGTTGCCTCTCCTTTTTTTCTTTCTTTTTTTTTAAATTTCCAATCAATGGCAAAGAATTTGTGTGCAACCAAATTCTATAAAACTTCGAACAAGTGAAATGAAAATAGAATGCTCGAACTTTTAGCCAGAAGTTTCGAACAAATACCTGAGAGTTGAGAGAGGAAATTTCCATATGCATATAGCGGCGTGCTCAGATTCCATAAGCAATCAGGGCGTAGAAAAAAGTTTATTTACGCGCAAACGATTTTGATTAACACGCCGGTCCCGAAGCAGCGTCAACTAATTAAAAAATTGTCATAAATCCCAAGAGTTTAACCCATTTACAGTCGAGTGGCCTGGTGAGAAATGGCCGCGAAAGGGATTGCTCGTATAACTTGAGCAGCTACTTAATTACACTTGCGCGCACTTTAATTTCCAGTTAAAAAATGCTGGCCCAAAATTGTAAGTGACGGCAAAGAAATGTTAATTTTTGCCCCTTCCTGGCAGGGCAGGGATGCGAAGTCAAGACGAGCCGAAACATTGTAAATTATAGGCTTAAGCCAGGCGCTGTGCCAGGGAAGAGAAGTCAAGCTCTGCGAGCTGGTTACATGGAGGAGCTTATTAAATTATACAGCGGGCTCGGCTGAGTAGGTTGGGGTGTGGTCTTAAATTTCCAGCATTCTAATCTCGATTTAAGCCAGTGAGAGCAGCTCCTTCGGTATCAAGTGAATTCAATGTCAAAAGGGTTAATTGAAAGTGCCGCAGCAGCTGACAGCCCTGGAAAAGGGAAAACGGGAAAGTGCTCGCTGGGACTTTGGTCGGGTTTCGCATGGCAAATATGCAGTAGTCATAAAATCAAAGTCCATAAAACGATACCGAACCCACCGCAGTGCATAAAAAAATATTCTTCCTTGGGTCCGGCTAGAAAGTTTCATTTCTCAGGGCTCCTTTTTTATCTGGCAGGCTTATTGTACCCTAAGGGACTTTCCACACGCTTGTGGCCCAAACTATTTTGAATTTGAAATGCAGACAAATTTCTATGCGTCAAAAATTATGCGTGCCTTTTGGGGCACTTTGGGTATCAAGAGGGCGACATCAAGGGAAGAAATTGTTTCCTTCTCTCCCTTCTTTGAATTTTTGTTGTTGTTGAAAATTGAGTTTATTTTTGCCACGCGCTTGACTTTGATTTTTCTGGTCTTTATTCGTGTTTGCTTTTGTGTGGGCAATGCATTTCATTCGAATAACCATCAATTAAATACCATTTAAATTGATTTATGGAGAATTAAATTCAACAAGTTGAATTACAAAATATGGCGTTTGGAATTCTTAGAAACGTCTTAAAAGGTCGAGACCTTTTTAATTAAATACAAAAATGTAGAAAAAATGGAAACCCCAAAAGAGAATGGGAAATCCTATCAAGCCCTAAAAGAAAAGGGTAAATGAAGTACAAGCCACGACAATAAAACCAAAAAGGTCCATATAGCAAATAGAAACCGTTTTGCATTCAACTTTGAAATTTTTCACAAAGTAATTTGGTAAAAAGCAAAATGAGTAATTATTAAACTGTCGCCCCAAGATTGGGTTAAGCGGGCGGGGAAGCCCCTTAAGAGCCGGGGTAAGGTAAGTCGAAACTTACTTTTCCTGTTCGAGGGAAAAAGGTACAGACCATAAAGTTAACTTTCCGTCGTTCTCTTAATACATTCTTCTGTTGGGAGCCCTCGGAGGGACCAATGAAAAAAGAAATAAATTAACTTTTCTTTGGCGGGGAAGCAGAGCGGGGTGGGGTGTCTTAGGTGGAAGGACTGCCCAAGTGTTCGGCCCCCATCAATGGCTAAATAATGGACTGCTCGTCTTATTATTAACTGAATGCTTTTTGATCTTGCCAACGCAAATTACAGGCTACAACGCTTCGGACCGCGTCGCAGTCCCATCCCTGTTAAGCCAGCAATGAAACATTATCCTGACGCTGGTCCTGGCGTTATATATAACACTTTCAAATTGATAAGGACGGGGCGTAAGAGGCGTCGACTCCGTCGTCATTTGCCAAGTTGCCACTGTCATTGTCGGTGGCATTTGTAATTCACTTTGATTAAATATGCAAGGATGCTGGGCTCTCTCGCAGGACGCCGCCGGACGAGGACCGCATTCAAATGCCGCAGCAATGCAACGACAGTCAAGGGACCCGAATCCCACCGATCCGCCAACTCGCAAACTCGCTGCTAGCCTTATTTTACACTTGAGAAAATACATGACATGATTGTTTGGGCCTTCAATAAAAACTGTCGAAGGAAAGGATGAAGAAGAAATTGTTATAACGAAACTTTTCAGTTAGAACTATGGTCTAAAGAAAAGGGTATTCAAAAACCAGTTAAATTAAGCTTTCTGTATCATTTTAAAACATTGCATTAACTAATTGAATGTAACCATTATACTATACATTTCCCTTATACATCGAATATTCTCTGAGTGCGTTGGCCCGCTCCTTAGTCAAGTCGCCAAGAAAGCGCAAAACAAGTTTGTGAATTTCGGCAACGGCGTGTCCTCTGACAGGATATAAAACAATCAGTGCAAGCTAGCGGAAACGGAAGTGTTGCCCTCCTCTTCCCCCGCAGCCCTTTCTGTTGTGTGAAATTGTCTAAATTGTGGGCGTGGCTCTGTCTCCCTCCTCCCTCGTCCCTCCTTTGGTATTTGTATGTGTGTATGGCTTTTGTGAAATGTAGTCCAAAGTTGTTTTGTGGCCGCTGCCGCTCCGAGAGATGACTAACCAAAAGAGCTGGCTAGAGAACTGCTTGGGAACGGGGAGGTGGATGTGGACGTGGGCGGGGATCTGAATAGTTGGTGGGGGCAGGTCTCCGCCTTTGACTATTGTCTATTTTTGTGTCTTTCTCTTTCTGCTTCTGATTGCATTCGCTGGAAATTTTCAGCTGGGTTTATTAATGGGTTAAATTGAAATTTCACGCTTTGCTGGCTTCGGATCTCGTTGCCAGGGCTTGGAATAGGTCAGGTCGGCAGCGGTCCTTGAGGGCTATCCTTGAAACGAATGCATATTTATAGTAATGCGGGGCAGGTGAAGCCAACTGAGAGATTGTTTTAAAAGGATAATCAAATGCCAGCGAGTGACAATGTAATGGCTTGGATACTTTAGATTTTAGAAGACTTAAATCTGACTTCTTCCTTTAACATTTTCGTGACTTTCTTGCAAGTAAAATCATACAGAAAATTTAAGGGAATTCATTTCAGATGTAAATCCAACATTTCTGTAGTACTTCTCTCTGGCGAAAGTTGTCAAAGAGGCGTGGTTTGAATTCAAGCACACGCATAGATTGAATGACGAACTTTTACTTTTCAACTGTCCCATGCAGAATCCCCAGCATTCAGGACCAACAATGGGCACTGAATATTTTTCGGCTGCTCCTTCCGCCGCCCGCCCCTCGCATTCTCTGCACCACGATGTCAGCTGTCAAGACTTGGTCCGTTGTTTTTCTTGTTCCTGTTTAGGGGGTCCTGGGAATGCAAGAAACGGATGCGCAGGACGAAGCAGCCGAAACCAAACAGTTTTGTGGCATTTTCTTGCAGTCCCAGCCTCTGAACGGTCCGGTTCTCTCACATCCTGGTCAATGCTCGTCGTCGTCGTCGTCGGCGTCATCGTCTCGTTTTGGTGGTTTATAAATGGAATGGAATGGACGCTGGCGGCGGAGGTCAGCCTTTGTTCCTGCTGCTGCTGACATCGTTGTCCTTCACTGCTGATTCGGCAGCTGCGAAGGAGATGGCTGCAGCCGGACTGGACTGGGCTGTGCTACGTCCTTTCCTCACAGTGATAAACTGCTGCGTTGGTGGCTTCGCTCCTTGGACATTTGGGACTATTTTGCTGGTCAGCCAGCAAGCAGCAGGGGAACTCTCTGAAATGTACTATTGTTCATTATACTCTGGCTAAGAGTATTTTATACCGAATCAGGCATTAGCATTTAAATACATAGGTCTGATATAATTTGAATTAAGTCACTAACAATATTATTAACTATTTCAGGGCTAAGAAAATTAATTTAAGCCGCTTTACTATTTAACTTGAATAGTTCTACAATTTTTAAGCAAACCTGAAGCATTTCGCACAATGATAAATTAGATCCTCACTTGCTTAAAGTATTATAAATGCAAAATATAACTAAAGTGTTTGAAAATACCTTTAAGTGCATTTAAAATGTGAGCACTAAAGTTCATCTTCTCTTACTTGTGCTGATTGTCATTAGTTGCCTGCGGTTGTGGCTGCTTTATATTGATGACTCTTGGGGGATACGGCCATTTGCATTTAAGATAACTCAGAAGTTGCTTGCAGAAACACAGACTTCTCCGGTCTCCCACTTTACAATTCACGTTTGCAAAGAATTCAAAAGTCATTTGCAATCTGAGAAATTACTTGCTTGACATCGTCGAGGCATCTCTCTTAATATTTAATACTACCACAGAGGATTATGATTTTCCTTTGCTATTTCACGATGGAAAATACGTTTTCATTCTTTTATTAGTTTTTTCTGATTTGATTTGTGAAAAAAGCAGCTTGTTTGAGCCAAAAGAAAAAGTGTGTCGTCATACTAAATAACACTGTTAAAGTGGAGAAAACACAACGTAAATTTTAGGATTTGTGACCCCCTCTGGTTTCCAACAAGTTCAATTAGTGTATGTTTTGGGCTTGAAAAACAAACAAAGAAAGATGAAAGAATGGTATATTGGATGTGCCGAAGGTCTTGACCGTAAAAACTTTTTGACAGATTTTAGTATTACTAGCAGTATTTATGAGAGAAGCTAAAATCCTTATGGCGAGTTTTATGCTTTCCCATTCGCTTTGATTATCGGTGCGAAATGGTGTGGAATACTGATTATTTTCTTATTTACGGAAAGTAAGACAACCAAACTTGGTCAAAGCGGGTATTCTAAGGTCATATTTAGCTTTTGTGTTGTATTCCTTCTAACACTATTATCGTGGGAAATAATGAAATAAAATTATCTTCTTATCTGCCTTTTCCCAGTGCATACATTTCTGCACAAGGATTTATGTGTGTGACTCTCCCGTCCAAAGACAACTCTAATTAGCAACAACATAATGTGCTTAGGTGTGGCAACACTGGCCGCAGAACCGCACTCATTACATTGTCACACCTTCACATCTTCCCCCGACTCTCCCGTTCCGCCGGAGCTGGCCCCGGAATGGTGCCATAAATACTGTGTGCAGCAGACTTGGCGGCCCTGTCTCGTGTAGCTGTACTGCTCTGCTAATTTAAATTTATTGGAACGAAATTTATGCGGCGCAGTTGCCACGGAGGGGTGGTGGGTGGTGGGAGGTGTATGGTGAACGGTGTGTGCTGTCTGCCGAGAAGGCAACGGGTTAAGGGGCGGGCCTGCATCTCCTTCGTCTGCATGCAAAATTTATGACATTCGCCTGCATTGACACTGGCAGGCTTCGAAATATGGCAGCCAACTGTACAGCGGCCATTTTTATTTCTTATTTTATTTTTTCAGCTATTTCCGGTGGCGAGTGACAGAGAAAGAGAGAGAGGCAAGAGGTTATGCAAATGTTGCGGCTTGGCATTACTCGTTTTGACAATTCAAATATTGGGTTCCT
Organism: Drosophila nikananu; assembly: GCA_008042635.1. Taxonomy (NCBI): domain Eukaryota; kingdom Metazoa; phylum Arthropoda; class Insecta; order Diptera; family Drosophilidae; genus Drosophila; species Drosophila nikananu. Next base: position 13,953 of record VNJV01019552.1, on the reverse strand, counting down.
TCCTTAAAGCCAATGCCCAAGATAGTTGTGTGTTCAGTATTGAATTCCCAGGAGCTTGAGTGCTCTTTTAGTGCAAATAAATGAGAAGCTCTGGAGTGCCGGAAACCCTTATTAGCAAAGTGTGATTCTATATAAACTATGTTTTCACTATCGACGATCGACCCAATTCGTTAAAATTCCCTCTTCCAACACACATTTCGGCTATATTTTTTTGGCATACACTTTGTTTGCATAATTTATAATGTAATTAAAGCGATTGGTGTTTGTTGTAGATTTAGTTGTGCCCTCGGCTGGAGTGTGCCTAAACTCATTTTCGGTTTTTGTTATAGTTCTGTGGTCGTTAGTCATGCACCGGGTTTTCCACAGGGGAGAAAGGCCCAAAAAAATCCTCGCAAAGAGAAATTTTAATTGAAATTATAATAGCCTCATTATGCAAATTTCTTTTTTGTTGCTTATTTTTCACCCCGGTTGTCCCACACACACACACGCACCAACATACACAAAAAATAAACACAAAACAAACACACAAAATCCAAAATGTCGCTCCCCTCACTTCATGTTTTTGTTTATTTTCTATTTGTGTTAATAACATTTTTTTGTTGGTTCCTGCTGTGCTTGCCAAATGTTTGTTTTGTTGTTTATAGCAATTTTATTGTTTGCCTGTCGTGGGGAATTTCTCATTTTATACACTTTATTATTCAACAGTTATTCGTTGTTGTTCTATTTGCAATCGTTTTGTAATTTCCAATTTCAGCGCAGTAATTGTATTTGTTTGGCGGATCGCGGAAGGGTAACTCAACTGCAATATTGAATTAGGGGCCGTGGTATTATCTCAAAAAATATTATGAATATATTCTCCTTTGAATTGGAAATTAACGAGATTTTACTAAAATATTAGATCCACCCGAAAACTGCTTTAAAGTGTAACTATAGAAATGATAAATAAAAATTGCAAATTATTACCTCGAACGTGGTTTAGTTCCATTAACAGCTAAGCAACTTCAATTGCAACCTTTTGCCGTGCGGGAATCCCCCCTTTTTGAATGGGCTCCCCAGCTGGAGCCGGTGCGGACTCATTTACAAAAGGCATAAATAATGTAAGCCAAAACAAATTTTTAACGGCACAATTCGCACAACTGGATGCGCACAAATAGGGGAAATGCACCTGTTCTGCCAGATTTTCGCCCCTCAATGCTCCAATTCACCGGAGCCTGGTTCAACGACCCATTTGTACCAAATGCGTGGAACGTGCGAGTATTACCATTTAATAGCATTAACTTGAAATATGTAAAGACAAACAGGCCAACTGAATAAAATAGGAGAAACACTGTCCAGCGAATTGGCTGGTCACCGGGACCTTGTCACTCTTGGGTATATCATTTCTTAGGCTTTGTGGTTTAAAGGAACAGTTTTAATTTATGGTAATTTAAGACTAGTTAGATTACCTAAAATTAGTGCATTAATGTTAAAGAATATATTTTAAATGGTAGAATTATTATTGTGGAATAAATCAATTACTTGTTGTTTTTCTATCCCATTTAACTCTGATTAATTTGAAAATATTTATATCTGATTTGACTTCTTGATAAGGACATTTATTTCTTCCCTGTGGGCAATTTATTAACAAAACCACCTGATATGTGCTCATATTTGTTGAATCACAAAAACACTTGCCGGAAAGTCTGAAGAACTATCAAATATATTTTATTTGTTATTTATTAAAAACCGAATCGTTGCTTAAAGGCATTGCATATCAAAATAAAGAGCACAGAGTCAAGCAATTTTATATCAATTTTATTGAAATTAATCATTTGTTATGTGAATAAACATTTAACCGAAGCAATGCTTCCCGTAAAAGTTCATTTAAAAGTCGCTTTGAACTGATATAAAACGCATTCTGAGTTTCGTGAACGCTTGATAGTCTGGATGGGCAATTTCATAAATATAAACAAAAAAGGCCATCAGAGAGAATGGGCCTGGCGAGCGCAGCCAGTGAAATAAACTCCTCCTGCCCGGGCAAAAATGTGCAATGGGCCGTTGTGTGTAGCATAAATATTTAGTCAGGCGTTCCATTAAAATTTATGCAAAAAAGGCCAAACAAATCGGCGAAACTGCCGCGGATGGTATCGTAAAATTTTGTGCATTTTGCATATGGACATCCTTAAGGACAACTAAGCAGTGACGCACCCGAGGCTCGAGTCCAGCTGAATCCTCCCGCTCATGGGCAATTAAACCGAATCCTCTTAATTTCCATTGCCACCGCAAACATGTTCAAATGTCGCATTAAAAATGGTTGCTTCTGCTTTTGCATTAATTAAAACTGCGATCGATCGATATGTTTGCGGGTGCGTGCGGGAGCGCTGGGATTATAACATTTCTGTAAAATGCAAAAATTGACAGAAAAATAATAACAATTGGCAGGCGCAAGTGTGTATGCACAGCAGTATCCCCAGAAACATAACAATTCACAAATTGCGCCCACATCATACCAATTGGCATTATGGTTCCGGCCATATTCGGTGGGAGGTGCTCTCGATTATGACCCGACAGGGAACTGCGCCCATAACCGCAATAATGGATACCGGAGTCGATGAAAATTAATTGTTATTTTAATGATTCATTCAATGTTTTACTGTTAATTGAAAAACGCATTAAGCTTAGTGAATTTTTTCATCCATAAGGCAAGAATTTGAACCTGAGCTTGGAAAATCTGTACTCTAAGACCCTCTTATATTTTGTAATCAATATTTTACGCCTCGTCATGAATTTATAATTATCGGTTTAGGGTAAACTTTAATTACTAATTTATTTCCATCCTTTTCTGGAATCGGATGCGGGATAATCCTACTTTTCCATAAGATAAATTTAAATATATAATGCCGTTTATCAGCTGCATCAGCTAAATAATTCCATTGTTTGCATTGCATTGTAATATATAAAGCGCAAATAAAGTCGTTACCGACAAAAAAAACTAGTTAACCAGCTTTGTAAAACCCACATAATTGATTATATTAAATTAACAATAAATAAACACTGCAAAGTAAATATTTTGGTGCAGCGGCAACCGGAATCTAATTCGGATTGTGCATTCATCCGAAAACCTAATGAAAAACTAAGATAAATCACATAATTAAATGGCAAACAATTGCATTCAAAAAGCGGTGTGCGCCATCGGAAAATATGTACATGGTATTTGTATGCTTAGGCATTTGTTCGACTTTTACTTCTATTTTTAAAGTAAGGTCAAACTAATGCTTGGACTTACTACAACCCAAAGAACTGATGGAAATTTAAATTGAGGAACTGTTTTAAATCATTGTTTATTGCATCAGCAGACTTAGTTCTGAGTTGAAAGTAAGCTAAGATGTTTCTTGCAATAAATTGAGATTTAAGTGCAACCAGTGCCTGAATATACCGAAATCTTTATAAAATATTTATATTTTATTTATAAATACAACTGTAGAACGAGAAGTAATTATAATAAGGCATGTGCTCCAGCTTATTTCTTAATTCTTATTATTTCACAGACTCAACAATAATATTCAATAATTCTTTGCGAAATAACTTTAGATTTTAATTGAAAAATTCTCTTTGTCCAGGGAAGTGTGAAAACAAATTTTTCTGATTTATTTTAGCAATGCACTTTATTTATGTTCTCTTTGTTTGGACCCAAACCCCCTCTGTCTGCATAGGCGAACATTTTTGTTCACACAATTCTCAAAGTAGCTTTTCTTTCGAACTCATGGAAATTGTTTGCAATTTAATCTACACGAAAAGCCTGGCAGAGGAGTCAATTTGTAAGGTTGCAAAATGTTGCTTGTCTGGATTGTATTTGTCACCGAGCTACAATCCATTTAGTTTCTTCAGATTTAAATGTGAATTCAATGTCCATCGGAAAGTGGCAGGCAGCCCCTGGACACGTGCTAATAGCAGCAGCCACTGTCGAGGACCTCCTACAGCTCAGCTGAATGGACGCTCGAGTGTCCTTGGTGGCGTTTTCTTAAGACTCTTTGCTCTGCAACTTTGAATTCGGATTGCATCTGCATGGCTTTGCTCATACGCCATGTGGTCTTGCCTCCTCATGGCCGGAACAACTGAAGATTATTTCCTTGTCGGAGTTAAAGCCGGAGTTGGCTAGTGGGATTGCCTAATAAAGTTTTACAATCCTATTTAAACTTATTTTTGCACTCTAAGCTTGTTCAGTTCGTGGTTCCCGAAAAATGTGTCTTTAAATTCGTTTTATTGCTGCAAGGTACTCTGCGTGCAACCTTTTTGGTTAACACAATAAATAAATTGTTTCTTAAATACAGATAGTGTTTTATATATTCATAATTTTAAATTATGAAATTTTAATACAAAAAAATTCCTCTTTAACGCCTTTAAATAATTGCAACTGGCAGCTGGCTTCCTTCTGAAGCTTCCTTTGAAAGTGTATTGGGTAAATATTGAAAATAGGACCATTCAGTTCGACCCTTGATTATATTCCTTATTATTTATTGATTGCATTATCAAAGGACTTCATTCCAAACGAGGGTTCTCCCCTTGGCTATCCCACTTTCTTTCAATGCGAAAATCAAGCAAAAGAAAAGGAAAATTGTTTGATTTTTCAATTAATTTGCAATGACTTGGACTTTCAATGGGTTGAACATTTTCAGCTTCGTTAATGTTCCGCCTTCGCCCTTGCATTAAAGTGATTCGTATTTTTCTGGATCGGTAATAATGAATAAGCGTGCAGTTATATTTCTAGGCAATTTAAGAGTGAATACTTGTGTGTTTGGCATAAGCCACATTTTTAAATAAGTAAAAAATTCTTAATCGTCAGTTCTGTAACTGTTTTTCCTCTTTGAGAAATTTACGAAAATAGTTTCTGGCTGGTTAGGAAGTCTTCTGTACAGTTTCCTGGTTATTACACTCGGATAAAAAGTATACAATTAAATATTTAACACGCTAAACTTTGAGGGACTAACAAAAGGCACCATCCTTATTTTCGTGTTGAACATTTTAGTTACCTTTCTTCCAGTGTCAGGTGACTTTGCTCACCGTTGCCGCTGCCATTAATTACCAAACTCATCCAAAGTAATTCTATGGGAAAATTAGTTTAAGCGGGCGTGGCAGCCGCCTTCGGATGATTCAGAGCTGTCAGAGTGTGGATTGCTGTGGGTGCCGTGCCGCTTCCACTGCAATTATTATGCAATTACGGGAGGGGGCCGCGAGCGGTGTGGGGATGTGTAGGCCGTCATCGTCCTTCTATTGGCTCTCGGAGGGATAACTACATAAAACTGTTACCTAAGCAACCTGCTGCACAAAGTTATGGCTCCGCCCAGCCCCCGAGCCGTCGAGGAGGACGGCAATTTAGCGGAGGCAAAGCGTTCCCCACTCACTCCCGCGCATTTTGGCCTTTTGTCTTCTTTACGCGTCGTCGGTGGCTGTGTAATATTTTTCTTTCTTTCCCCGACATCCGACTGCTCCTTTTGCGGGGCCCGCTGCATGAAGGAAAAGCTCATAAAACTTTTTCAATTTCACTTTAATTTCGCCGGCATTCTGTGCTGTCTCCATCGCCATCGCCATCGCCATCTTTTTGCCGACGCTTTTTCTAGCAACAAAGGCATTTGGCGAATAGGCCTCTTCTTTAGTTGTGTAAAAATTCAATTATGTGCATTACCTTACATAAAGCCCATCTACACATTCGCATAAGCACTTTAAAAAGCAACCTACTCGAAATTGGTCACTTTACTTGGAATTCCAGGGTATTTCATTACTTTTAGTAGGAAAAAAGAATCCCTTTAAAATATAATATTTACTATTAAGCAAAGTAAAGTTTAAAATTGTACAGATTTTCAAGACTTGCATACATTACTGATTTTATATCTCCAATATAGGTAATGCATTTTACATTTTTTTCTGTGTGCAGATACTTCTTTTTATTCCGAGTGTAAATATTATGGGCGCGAAGAAGGTTGGATGAATTTGTTTCTCGCCTTCGCCGTCTAATGACAATCAAATTAGCAGCATTTTCCTTGGCGCCAAAAACTTTTTCCATTAAACGTGCTTTTTTTCGGTTTTTAAACTTGCTTCAATAAATTGATTGAGCAAAGTTACGCTGCGTTTGGCTAAAAGCAATTTTTGTGTTTTATTGTTGTCAAGCTTCGAGCAATTTCAACTTGAACTGCACTTGGTCAGATAAACTAGTCCATTGCACCCACCGCCTCCCTCCCGTGGCTAATCAAATGTTCGCCTCTAATTGAAGTTTCTTGTTACCGGTTTAATTTCGTGTTCATAATCTTATGCTGAACACACGACAAGGCTTGAGCCAGCCTTAGGGGGAGGTGTTGTGAGGCTGAAATCTGGGATGTTAACTACCCTTTGCCATCTACTTACAAGTCATACACTAATGGTCAAAAGTGTAGGTCAACGGTTGATGGGATGCGTATTTGATTGATGCCTTTTTAATCGTCTTAAAATAATGCTGAATGACGCAGTAATAATATCCAAGATTAGGGAAACAACATTACTAACAATTAAATTATATCAATCATAATAAAATAAGTTGCGATAAATATATATTTTTATGCTTAATTTTTTATTTATCGTACAACAGAAGGGTTTAGATTTGATTTTACAATACCTAAACGCACTGTCAATCTGAAAACCTTCATGGCTGTGTGGTTGGATTTTGAACATGGGTGTACAATGTGCTCAGGCACCGCGGCGATTCATTAGTAATTAGAAACTTTAGGGATCTCCGAAATGGCTTGGAACCATCCTATACACACAGACCTTTTCAGCCTCACTTCGCCACAATTCCGGATACTCAGAACGCCGAGCCAAAGATATTCATTCGATAATTTATAATTTTTCAATCTTAACCAATTTGATGCCATGGTCGTGACCCAACTGGCAAGCACTCTGAACGGAGATTCTTAGCTCTTTCTACCTTTTTCCCCTGATTTCCGTCATCCTTGGCTTATTAGAAAGTATAAAGTAGAGGGGGAGCACGATTGGGGGGAGGGCAAGGTGAAGCGATGGCAATGTCATCGCATCATAAACATGAATAATTGCGATGCTTAACGGGCGTTGAAAGTTCAGGAGACTTCACAAGCAGTCTGGGTTTGGGTTCCTCCTTCTTCTTTATATGTGTCTTGCGTTTGTTGGGATATCCAGCGATTCTTCAAAAAGGAAGGCATGTCCGTTGATTGGGAATCTATGACTATTTTAATTAATTTAAAGTTGCTTTGATATATATTACAAAAACTAGGCAGTAAAATAAATAGTTTTATTCCTAACAATGAACTCTTAAGTCAACAATTTAAGAGTCTCTTCTATTTTTTTAGAGGTTTCGACAAGGCTAAATTAATTAAATTTTTAATTTAATTGGTATTTTTATTTTTATCTCATTTATCTAGTTTTGTATTTAATTTTTTATATTTTTCCAACACTACCCGGTATTTAGCAGTCGCATTTCACAAACTCTCTTTTTGTTTGTGTCCTCTGTGCGTTCGTGCGCAAGTTAGAAGTTCCCACAACTAAAAGGATGGGCTTGGATGCAAGGGGCATACATGAAAAGTAGCTTAACATTAGACAGGACGACATACGACACTTGTCGGGCAGTTGGTGCCTTTCGCAGACCTCCCCTGCAGCTGAAGCCCCCATTGACAGCCACCGGGTGTGACCCACGGGGAGGCAGATATGGCGGTGGATCGGGGGCTAGTGATATAGATGGATAGATAGAGATAGAGTGCTGACCTAGTCTTCGCATTGCCCTCTCTGTATATTTCTGTGTGTCCTGTGCCCTGCATCGGATGTAAGCTCCTTCAGCTGGCGCTCCTCACAAACCCCCATTACCCTCATTGGTGCATTTGTGATTCGATTTGATTCGGCTGAATGGATAGATTATGGTTCCTATATATACGTACATGCAAATGTACGTTTGTGTATGCCGAAACTGGGTTAGTTGGAGATTGTATCGCATAGATGCGTAGGCCAAAAATACGGAAGCTATTTCGTAAGGAGTGCCCCTGAAATTGTTATTTCCATTTTCATTTTAATGCCTAATTAGGCAATAGAATAGAAAGTCTTCAAGCCGTTTTCTGCCTTTTTTTCTTTACCTACTAAACGTTTAGCAAAAGACAAAATAAAAAACATGAGCACCTTATGGTTTTATTTCATGTTAAAGCGATTTGAAACTCCAGCAATGATGGTTTATATCCGCGCAAAAACCACTTCAGATGTATCTAATTAGGCTTAGATCAAACAAACGCCTAAACCAATTGAGCGAGTCTTTGCCTGACTAATTAGCGGTTTTTCCACCCGACCCGGAAAGGGTTTTAAGGTCTTCCCGAATCGTTATATATTGCTATTGCCAATTGGATTTCCGTGTATCTGCCGGGTTAGCGGAAGTGGAAAGTTTTTATTCAACATTGACAAAAAGGCAATGGGTAAACTTTGCAAAACCGCCTTTTTTTACAGAGAAAATGTCGCTAACAAAAAAATTAAGAGATAGGGAGCAGATAGAAAAAGATATTGGTCAAACAACTAATAAAACTTTTCGTGGCATTCAAGAATGCACAGCACAGAATGCTGTTTTCACCTGTTTGGCATAAAAAAAGGGAACAAAAAAATGGCAACATAAATATTTAAAAAGTTGAAAAAATACAACAACGATCTGAGCAGCAAAGAAAAACTGAAAATAATACAAACTAATTGCCAGCCAAATAAAGTTTATCCAACGAAAAACTGTTATAATGTTTATAACATTTTTTTCGTCTCTACTTTTCTTCGATTTCGTGTAAACTTTTCCAGCATTTGCGGCAGAGCCCCGTAACGAACTTTCTGCAAATTGAGCGATTTTTTTCGGCCATTCCAAACTCAATTTTGGTTGGGATTAACGTGGATGTGGTATAAAACACGAAAAAGTAAAAGTTTTAACTCCATAAGTTTTCGCTAGATTTGGTCAGTTGGAAGATCAGGAAGATAAATTTGAAGAGCTTATATTCCCAGGAAAACTCAGCTCTGGATTAGTCTTTACAATCACAGCTCCTTCCTATTTAGTTGAAACCCGGACTGGAAGTAAGAATGCCAAGGGGTAAATATTACCCAAGTTGCGATATGTTTTGTAAAACTAATAAAAGGAAAGTGATTGATTTTGAACAATGTTTTAATGTTTCCCAATTTGATTATCAAATTGCCTAACACTTACTAAAAACGTGATAGCCACTTAAGACATCAACGATTAGTGTTTCCTTCGCTTTCCATAGCTATCTGGTTCACCTTAAATTATGTTGTTTTCTGGCCCCCTTTGGAAATACTTTTATTAGCGTATAAAGCAATTTCGAACAGATTTTGCAACATAAATTATCAACTTGCCAGGCCTGGGAGGAGTTTCAGCTCGCCAGCCATTTGCTTTTGGCCTCTCGCCCATCAATGGGGCGAACCCTTGACCTCCGCCCGTCCCGCCGCCCGACTCATGACCTTTTTGGCAGCATTAAAAGTGATAATTTTCACTCACCCATAGGGGGAGCTGGGAGAAGCAGAGCCATTCGGAAGACTTTTATTATTTAATTTCGCTCGGCTTCTGCTAATAAATTAAACTCAGCTCAGGCACGCCCCATTTCGGCTTTGGCTTGATTTTAAGTGAAGTGAACAAAATATAACACGTACGATAGAAAACTAAACTTTTCGGAGGGGATTAAACGCCAAGAGTTTCCCTTTTCGCTCCATTGTTTGTGACTTTCAATTGGATTTCGTCATTGGCAATAAAAATCAGTTAAATCTAAAGCCAGAGCAGGAGACAAAGCGAAAGCGAAGCTGGCTTAAAATTGTTTTGATTCAATTACTGCGCCAAGCATGTATGGCTAGGGAAAGTGGAGCAAGAAGAGGGAAATGCTGTTGAAATTACATTTCAGAGAAAAATTGTAGTAAAATAGGCAACAAAAGAATATATTATAAAAGACTGACATTATCGTAAAGTTGGTTAAACTCCAGAAGTATTATTATGCTGATAAATATTCTTTACACACGCTAGAGTATTATTACATCTTAGAGTCTCCCCTTTTATTTAAAGTGTGTGGAATAGTAGTATTCTATTTTATAAATTAAGCTGTTAATCTTATCGGAGAGAAAGAGAAACACAGACGGAGCAGCAACACACTCACTTACGCTTTGGCAAATTTACATAATAAATCTATTTTCAATGGATTCGCTTGTTCTTATCCATCTCATTTTTTCGCCAAAGAAACTTATCTCCGGCGCGCTTTGGCCGTGCACATTCTATTTTCGTATCAATGGAACCATTATTGTGCTTCAGTCTGCACCCACCCAGCTACACGCCTTCAGTGCCGGAATTTTCCTTTATTCCCGCTGCAGCAACTCTGCGAATATTTGGTTAACAACTGTGGGTGTGCGGATGGAGTGCATGTGAGTGGGTGCCAGCGCCATATTTGTTTCGCATAAAGATGCCGGGAAATGTCTGTTTTTCCGCAAGTATGTACACAAGTGCTCAACAGTGTCTTAAAGAGCACAGCCTTTTAGTTGGGATTCAATGTGAGCCTCCATATGAGATATTTTTAAAGTAAAACCCAATCTGATATTAAAACCACCATTTAGCATAATTTTTATAATTTTTGTAACTTTATTATTACTTAAATTTCCATTTTATCTTTAGTGTTTGCAATTTTGTTCACACCAGCTTTGTTGATATAAACCATGAAATCAATTTGTGTGATTTTCCCTCATTTGTTTGTTGTTTATTACTGCTTTTCACTATATTCCATTTAGTCAGAATTTGTTAATGCTAAATCTCTTTCGCGCACATGTTCTAACGCAATAGGGTTTCATGAGTTTTCGTTTTAATGGTATTCCTTTTTTTGCCAGTTATGCAGCACTCTATATATTATCTATATATATATATATTTGTGGTATTAATTTGCTAATTATGCTAAGTTTACACCAGTACATTAATACATAGATTTATATTTTTAGATGTTTGTGTGTGGTTGTGCCTGCACACAGAAGCTATAGACTTATACATTTTCAATTCGGTTGTAATTTGTTTCAGTTTTCATTATAGTTGCCGCTTTGGTTTCACTGCCGCTAAATGTGATTATATAATTTACAAGTATTTTTTTATAAGCGCCATTAAATTGTTTTCAATTTTCGCGCTGTTTCACTTTAATGAGCTGTTCCATTGCTTAATTTTCCTTTTACGTTTTTTTCCGCGAATCATTTTCGTTTTAATTACAATTTTGGGCAATTGTTTGTGAATTTGTGTAATTCAGAGAGAAAAAAAAGGCGGAATATAGAAATGAGAAAAATCATGATGTTACTGCTCATTTCAATTGCCCCGCTTAACTCCTAATGGAATTTTTAACTAAGTATCTCGCAGTTTGAAATTTTTATCGCTATATAAGGAGCTTACTCGGTTTTGTTTTTGTGTGGGCTTATACGTATATGCATTTAATTTTAATAGCTATATAAATATTTATTTAGTTACATAACAAAGTAGCTGCATGCTTACATTTAACAGTTTAATTTAATTTTGGTTTCGCTTGTTTTCTGTCTGACAAAAGTATGTTTACGTTTTAGTTCGAGTTCAAGTTGTTCTATTGTTTTGCTGGGGCAGTTGTACACTTCTGTTTGTCTTTTTTACAAATAACCTGCCAAAACTTTAGGGAAGAGCTGCCTTCCTGTACCTGTACATGATTTGGTTTTACGGTTTTAATTTTAATTTTACCTTGATCTTTGGCTAAAAACTTTCTCTCATCCCAATTTATTCCTTTGGAAATTATTTATATGGGAGCTTTGTTGTACAAGTATATTTTACTTTTAGTTCTGCCACTAGTTTATTTACACACAATACACAATTATAATTCAGTCTTTGGAAGAATAACATTCATGTTAATTTTTGTTTTTTATTTATAATTCTCGTTTTTTGCCTACTATCTTGTTTACTGGAATGACTTTAATACTAATGCCAACAGAGGGGAGAGATGAAACGTGTTCGTAACTTGGAATCTAGTTTTTATTGGTCCTAATTAGTTTCGAAATCTAGAATAGCTTGGAAATAAGGAATACGTTTGTAATATTTAATTATAAATATAAAGGGATTAAGAAGGGAGAGTTTTAAGTAAATAATAATATTTTTTGAAATAATTCTTATAATTCAAAGGGATTTCATGGGTCCAGAGTTTAACAAGAGCTACAGAAAATGTTTAAAAATAAATTTCCTATTTAAAAACAAGTGTTACAAAGTAAATAGAAAAGGATTAACTATTTACAGTACAGTTTTCCAGCTTATTTTCAGTTAAGTTTACTCTTCTTGATAATGACTTCGACAACAATCTACACTTAGTTAACTATTTACAGCGTAATTCTGAAAAAACCAACTAGCAACAGAGTTTGAAGATGAGGAGCTTCTGTGTGTATTGGATAGACACAGCTCTGGCTCCCGACACTCACTTACACATGTACTTTCGGAGGCGGCATGGAAAAGGGAATTGGGGAGGAGGATCAGGGATGTGACAGTTGGGACTCTGTGCGTTTAGAGGTCGCATTTAAAACGCACGGTCAATTAATGTCACACACGCAACTCGTCCATCAGCGGATGTTGCTGCTGCTGCTGCTGCTGTTGCTGTTGCTGCTGCTGCTGGTGTTGCTGCTGCTGGTGTTGCTGGTGCTGCGTGGTTGTGGCCACAATCACCGGCACTGTAGGCGGCGTAGGCACCACCAGGCCACCGGCCGTGGTCAGCACAGTGGTCATGCTTTGATTATGATGATTCTGCAAATGCTGCTGGTGGGTAACCACATGTTGCTGCTGTTGCTGCTGCTGCTGCTGTGCGGGCGAGTGCTGCTGCGCCTGGGCCTGCTGGGTCTGCTTCATGCAGCTCTTTTTTGTCAGTGTGCCGCACTGGTTGCCCATCACCTGCAAAGCGTGGGGCGGTGGCATCTGGACCACGCCGGAAACACCCACGGCGCCGCTTACCGAGCCACCGCCGCCGGGGTCCTGCAGGGACTTCATGTGCTTCGGCGGCGGAGGAGCCCGGTGGGGTATGTCCGCGAACTCGGGTGGCGGCAGCTGGTGGTGCTGCATGGCGTGGTGGTGCGACAGTATGGTGGCTGGATCGCTCTTGGCATGAATGGTCAGGGTCTCCAGGTCGCCGCAGATGTTGTTCGGCATCTGGCCGTTCTCCTGCCTCTTCAGCTTCGTCTGAGGTCGCGGCTCACTCAGCCGGGTCTTGTCCCTTTGATAGTACACCCCCGCAAAGATGAGGACATTCAGGATCAGCAGGGAACACCCTATGGCTATGGTCACACTCAGAGCCGTGGAATAGGCCGCAAAGCCATCATTGTCCTGCGAAGCACTGGCGGCCCCACCTCCATGATCGCCATCCATCATATCATCCGGATATATTTTGGCGCCACCATACCGAGTGCCATTCCTCTGCAGCGAGGACGAGGGGGAACTAAGGTTGAGGAGAGAGAAGACCTGGTTGGTGAAGATCGTGAAATTCCCCATGGCAGCCGCGTTGGCAGCCCGTGAAGTGTACGGCGGATTTAGGGGCTTGACGGAGGCATCGTTGGGTATGTTGTTGTCCTCGTCGTCATCGTCCCGCAGCTGGTGGTGAGAAGCCGGCACGTTGTCGCCACCAGGCTTGTGCAGATCCGGGATGAGGTTCAGCCAGAAGGAGAGGCGATGTGCTCGGTAGTGGTTCTTCAGTTTGGGTTTGGTGTCTGGGGGATATATTAAAAAGAGGGGTAAAACATTTAGTTATATAATTTGGTTTTATAGATTAAATTTAATTAAAAAAGATTTAGCAGAAATCTTATTATGGTAAATAAAAAGCTGAATGCTACTGTGACTCAATCACTAATATATCATATTTCGATTATTTTCGTATAATCCTTACCGAAATTGAGATATTTCTTATGCACACTCTCGTAGGCCGTCCACTCGATGGT
>VNJV01019548.1:0-19827 GCA_008042635.1 Drosophila nikananu | reverse complement strand
ATCGCCTTTGTGTCTGGACTACAAGGTCCTGCTCTACAACTCCACTCTTAAGCCAATCTGGACGTATGGCTCCCAGCTTTGGGGGAACGCGAGCAGAACAAACATAGACATCATACAGCGCGCCCAAACAAAGATCCTGCGAACTATCACTGGGGCACCATGGTATATTCGTAACCAAAACATCCACAGGGACCTCGGCATTCTCGCAGTAAAAGATGAAATAGACAAGCAAAAAGCGTCCTATAATGAAAAACTCTCTGCCCACCCAAATCCTCTAGCAAGGGTCTTGACTCGGGTCTCCAGCCGAACCCGCCTGCAACGTACAGACCTTCCAACCCAGCCATAATTTGTCAGGGCCACTGTTTCAGTCCACATGACTCGTAGTTAGGTTATAGTATAAGATTTGATACACTTATTGTTAGTCTCGAAAATGAGAAGACAAAAAAAAAAAAAGAACCAGAACATGGTGATTCAGGTGCTTGTAGAACAACAGTCCAAAATAATAAATGTCTAACCTACCTATATACATGTGGAATGCCAACGTCATTTCACGGCATAAACTTGAAATATCTCAGTTCCTAAATGTAAATCACATCGACGCCATGCTGCTGGTTGAAAGTCACCTCGCAGGGAGATATAACTTCCATATAAGAGGACATACCTTCTACCGCACATATCACCCGGATGGCAAGGCCCACGGGCGAACCGGCATCTTAATCAGAAAACGCATCAAACACCACTGTCACCAAAGGTTTCCAACAAATTACTTGCAAGCCGCGTCCATAAAAGTGCACTCAGGAAACGGCAACCTTTGCATTGCCGCTGTCTACTGCCCACCTCGTTTTACTATCTCTGAAGGTCAATTCATGGACTTCAACAACACTCTGGGGGATCGCTTAATAGCTGCAGGAGACTACAACGCCAAACACACGCACTGGAGATGACGCCTCGTGACTCCCAAGGGAAGGCAACTTTATAATGCACTTATAAAAGTGAGCAATAAATTGGACTATGTTTCTCCTGGAAGCCCCACGTATTGGCCTGCAGACCCCAGAAAGATCCCAGATCTAATTTTCGCGGCGGCAAAAACATCCCAACCAATATAATAGGCGCCATAGCCCTACCGGATCTCTCAAATGACCACCTTTGTTGATAACCCTTCTTCAAAGCCTAGAAATTACGGACCACCAATAGAGGCTGACGACGCACTACACTAACTGGATGAAATACAGATAGTATATGAGTTCCCACATTGAGGTAACTCCTCAACTTAATATCGCAGAGGACATCGACTGACCTACCGGTGCTCTGGAAGACGTACTCGTCACAGCAGCCAGGATCTCAACACCTAAACCGAAGGATGTGGAAATTAAGAACTTCAAAACCAACCTGCAAATTGAACATCTGGTTTCTGAAAAGAGGCGTCTGCGACGATCGAGGCAAACCATCGCCATGTTCAAAGCAACGTCTTACTGAAGCCACCCGCAAACTTAACCGGGCTCTGAAACAAAATGCTGAAAATGAACAACTTAAATATATAGAAAAAGTCTCGCCATCTAGTACAAAGAATCCCTTGTGGAGGGCTTTTCCGAATCTAAGCTCTCCAGTTGAAACCGTCATACCTATAAGGAAATCTTCAGGGCGCAGGGCCCGCAGCGACAATGATAGAACAGAAACATTTGCCTCACATCTCTGGGGCGTCTTCCAGCCGAAGAAAAGAGGCGTCTGCGACGATCGTGGCAAACCAGCAGATCGCCATGCTCAAAGCAACGTCTTACTGAAGCCACCCGCAGACTTAACCGGGGTCTTAAACAAGATGATGAAAACGAACAAATTAAATATATATAAAATCTCCCGCCATATAGTACAAAGAATCCCTTGTGGAGGGTTCACCCGAATCTAAGCTCTCCGCTTCAAACCGTAACACCAATACGGAATTCTTCAGGTCGCTGGGCCCGCAGCGACAATGATACAACCGAAACATTTGCCTTACATCTCAGGGGCGTCTTCCAGCCGAATCCCGCAGCAAATGATTATGTTCTTCAGGGAGCTAAAACCAAAAAAGGCTCCAGGCGGTGACCCAATAACTCCAAAAATGATAATGGAACTCCCGTACTGTGCTATTGAGGTCATCTGTAAACTCTTTGAAGAAATCATAAGTCTCGGATACAACCCCAGTAAATGAAAAAAATCAATTAGTATAATGAGACCTAAGCCCGGGAATGATCACACGATTCCGTCATCTTACAGACCAATAAGTTTATTATCATGCCTGTTCACATTATTCGAAAAATGCCATCTAACGCGCATATTACGATATATGGGAGCCCACAACATTATCCAAGCCAATCAATTTGGCTTCAGAGAAAACCAGAGATTCGCACAGCCTTCGAGCATAGGGAATATTGCAGCGCGATATTCCTCGATGTATCTGGACCGCGTCTGGCTCAAAGGACTCATGCATAAAATTAAAACATACACTCATAAACTCCTTGAATCCTACCTCTACAACAGAGCCTTCGCAGTGAGGTTCGACACAACAATTTCCGACATCTACACTCTCGATGCTGGAGTCCCACAAGGCAGCGCACTTGAGCCAACTCTATTCGTCCTTTACACAGCGGATATTCCCATGAGTGAACGACTAACAGCATCCACCTTCGCTGACGACACTGCGATCCTTAGTCGCTCCAGATGCCCAGTCCGTGCAACAACCCAACTCGCCAACCCCCTCATAGTAGTCGAGAAGTGGCTATCTGACTGGCATATTAAAATAAACGAACAAAAGTGTAAACACATAACGTTTACTCTTAACAGACAAATTTGCCCTCCGCTCTGCCTGAATAGCACGCAGATCCCCCAAGTTAATGAAGTAACTTATCTCGGCATCCACCTCGAGGTCTAACATGGCGTAGACAAATCGAATGTAAGAGACTACACCTAAAACTGAAACCCATCAGCCTCCACTGGATTATAAACTCCCGATCGCCCTTGTGTCCTGCTCTACAACTCCACTCTTAAGCCAATCTGGACGTATGGCTCCCAGCTTTGAGGGAACGTGAGCAGAACCAACAAAGACATCATACAGCGCGCTTAATCAAAGATCCTGCGAACTATCACTGGGGCCCTACAGTATATTCGTAACTAAAACATCCACAGGGACCTCGAAATTCTCATCTTAATGTCTTTACGACTTCTAGTTAGGGTATAGTATAAGATTTGTGACGAAGTCACAATCATACGTAAATGTGTAAATATAAATATCAGCTAGGCCTAAGGTATACCTAAAAACCTACAACTTTGACTCATTCTTCCCGCATACACAAGTCGCTCATTCTCGCCTGCACACGTAGGCCACTCACTCACACACCGGACATTCACTTAACCAAGCACTCACGCACTCATTCGCACACCGCACACTCACTCAAAGGCGCGAGCAACTACTCGCTCAAACCCAAAACACACTCAAACGCCGATGAGTTATGAGCAAGAGAGAGAGCAACCGCCGATCGCCGAAAAAGGCGTCGGCACGCGCCAAAAGGGCGACAAGCAGGCAAAAGCTGTACCCTCACCACACCACTGCCGAGCAGCTTCCCCATTGGTCAGATCGGCACGTGCCAGAAGTGCAAAAACCGAGACCAGAGTGACGACGCATGCGCCGAAATACCCAGAGCGGGAGAACGGTGCTGCCGGCACGTTCGCCTGCGGGAGCGAAAGGGAGGCCACGAGACGCCACCACCGCTCGGCGACAAAGCCGACTGAACTCCCGGCAGAATGAGGCCATGGTCAGGCCACGATAAGAAGAGCTTGAATTAATTAGTTTTGAGCTGTGAAACGGAGCAGACGTGCCAAAAACTTAAGTGCAAAAATCCAAGGCCCGCGGTCCCGACGCCATGCGGTTGAAACACCACGTGTCCGCCACCGCGAGTGTCAACACCACCGTTGCCCAGGACCTCGACAGAATCGTCGGATCCTTTTCCCTTCAAAGGAGGAGCTGTGTGCGTGAGGGTGAGCGATGGCCGCGGGCCAGAATTGTTAAGGAAAGGCGCCCGCCGGATTAGGGCTCTTTCCCCGCGTTCATTTGGGCCATAACTCTAAAGAATAAAGCTATCATCGTGGAGATCCTTCGCCTCTTGTATTTTTTCCTCGTCGCTGGAACCCCGCCGCCCCAAAATAGCTAAATCTTCGGCCCATTTTATGTCCTGGTTGTCTCAGAACTTAAAAAATTACTGTAGGGACCTCTGGAGCCGCTGAGGTTTTCCCCGGCCGTGCTTTCTACCGATCCACATCTCGAGCTTGGGGATGAGCCGGTGGATCCACCGTCCTTTAATCGACGACCTCCATCGGGTTTTGCAGGGTAGAAGGGTGCTAGCCCTTGACATCAGTGAGCTCTAGCTTCTTCTTCGCCGGTGGGAGCCGCATTGGAGCTGCCAAAATAGGGTGGACTGTGCCTTAACCAGAAGATCCAGTGGGGGGGTCCCGGCTAAAACCAGCGCCGCCTGGTCAGACACTGTTCGGAATGCGCTGCATATTGGCAGTGCGGCGAGCCGATGCGTCGCATTCATTCCCCGACTATATGTGGGCGTCGCCATAGCATGCGCCTAGACAGGGGCAGCGTACAGCAGGGTTGCCCTCGTCACGCTCATCAGGAGCAATTTCCTTCCTTGATTGGGGCCTCTGCGGTTCAGCATGATCCGACAGTTCGCCTGGAAAGATGTAGCCTCCTTGGTGCTGGCATACGCGAAGTGATCGCAAAACAAGATCCTTGTATTCAGCATAACTCCAAGGTATTTGATTGCTCTGGACGACCTGATCGATGCGCCCCCACCGTGATGGTTGCGTTCGGCCTTCGGCAAAGCTCACGAGCCTCTATCGGAACGATAGGGAACGCTCGAACGTCCATCCTTGGGAACAATACGCTAAACTATGTTCTTGTAGGCGCTGTCCCACTGGTCGTGGACCGCCGAGTTACAAAGAATGAGAAAGCATTTGGATTGGCTCGGCCCGATAGCGGCCTTAAGGGCTCCGTGGCAGGTAGGATACTCCGGATCTCTCCGTGTATCGGCTATCGACCGATTCCACCAAAACACCGACTCTTGGTGGCGGCTGTAGAGTCTCCAAACTTGCATACATTTTCCATAAACAGCCGCATGACATCTTCACTACTAGTCTCTCAATACCCTCCCTAAACAACTGGACATCCAATGAGTCGACCGTAGGACCGTAGCTCCTTACTGGTCGCGGTTGGAACAGTGGAGCAAGCGGCATGTGAGTAGCCAAGTTGGTAAAAATGGCGGCATGAACGTAGGCTGTGAAGATCTCGCTGAGCTCCTATAAGAGCTCTTGAGCTGCTCACAAGCCTGGGAGAACGTGTGTTGCCCCCCGGGTTAAGGAGCGCAACATAGAGCATGGCAGTGGCTTTCAGCATAGATCTGTCTCTGGCGTTGGTACAGGTGCTGCCCCAGTGCACAGCGTAAGCATTAAAGTTGCCCTCGATCATAACAGGGTGCCGGCCCCTAACATCGGTGGCCAGTCGGTCCACCCTGTCGCAGAATTTCGCCAGCGATAGGCTCGAAGTAAGGTAGACAGTATAGACTCACCAGTGGCCTACCTTCGAAGCGAGCACGCCCAGATGGCGGCTTTGCCCGTGCTGCCAAGTACGCTGCCTAATCTCGCACTACAAATAGAGACTCGGGTGTGGCCGCTCGGATGGAGATCCTGTCCCGAAGCACACTGCCGATGTCTTCATGGTCATGGTCTACGCCAGTTAGCTCCAGCAGAAGGTCCCCTTTGGCAGTCCTACTGGTCGTGGAGACCTTCTCGGCTATCGCCTTCATCCTGGAATCCTGGGAGCGCGACACCACGCACATAATCCTGCAGAAAGAAACCTCTGGGGAAGGGCTGAGGATCAGCCCATCTCTTATCGCCCTCTGGCGGCGGACTGGACCCTTGCCCCGATCTGGACCCGACAGAGACGGAGGCACATGGATGTCCCCTCTGGTGTCATTCCCTGTCTTTTCGCGATGGCCTTCTCCGGTCACTGCTGCGTAGCTTGGCTTCTTGGGTTTAGTGCGGAGTATGGGAGTCGTTTGGCAACTCAGCTCTGACGAGGTTCCCTTAAGGGGACTCTCGGAGTCGCCTAGCAACCCCGGTCCGTAGTCTCCTTGGTATGGGAGACTCCTTCCCTGTTCAGACGAACACGATTAAATATATAAGAGACAATGTCTTAAAGACATACAATTTTATGCTCCGTTCATATTTGTGTAACTGAATAGAGGGTCATGCACCTATATTTTTGTAATCCAATAGTTGACAATGGTAGAGTGCCGAAAACATGTAATCTGTGCACTAAGATTTACTTCCAGATGCGATTCTCATGTAACCTTTTTAAACCGAAATGTCTAGAAAAAATCAGTTTCCTACAAAAACTAAACAAATAAAGGTCTTCATTACTTTGGACTCTCCCAATGCCTGTTCGCCTGTTGCCGGGCTGCCAGTTGAAGCTCGTTTAGTCTGGAGAGTGCATTCCTCATCGACTGGTTAACACACTAGCGCGGTCGTTAGCGGGACGCCTCCGGAAGTTGTTCGTTGGAGCTTTGAGTCTTTTTGAAAGGCCCATAGGTCAATATCGCTACTATTCTCACTTGTCGCATTTCATGGGGGGTCGACCAAATGGTCCGCCGGCGCTGCCATGGCGGGTGGAATGCAGGTTAGGGCCCCTAAAATCGGTGCCCTAGCCGCGGCATAAACAGCGGGTTTCCACACTTAGCGTGGCCTCTACCTGGAGTAATTAAGTTGTTGTCCTGCAATCCGCCAGGTTCTGGCTTGTTCGATATTTCGCAGTCACAATTCAACCATGTACGAAATTCCCTAGACCGCTTGCATGATCTCTCTTTTGTCTCAGTTTCGGCGAGAGTAAGTTTAGCCAGGGTGGCGCCGCTGACGCTACCTGAAGATCCTTATTATCCTACTTTCGATTCGACTCTCGACATTGGGATTGACTTGCAGAAGATATCTGACCGTCTAACCAAAAAAGTCCTGTGTTTTCGCATGACGGACTTTGAACCGCTGAGTAACTTTATAGCATCTGATACTTAAGAACTAGGGAGATGATTCTCAGGTGGACAAGCTGAAGCCATCGGACGGGTCCTGTGAATGTTAGCTGCGAATACCGACTTATCGTGAATACGCAGCCCTGGACAACAGCGGATACCACACCGTTGTAGTACCGAAAAGGCGCTTGTCTGACCGTCTTAAATACATAGTCCTGCCCCGGCGGCTGTCCTGCAGGGGAGCAACGCCAGGAGGAGAGAAGTCGCCACACCCTCTTCCGTAAGGTCGAGGCAGCGACGGGTCAGCCGGAGATCTTCTGGAGCACCGTGCACTGAACGGCCAGTCCGTTGCGGGGACAAACTGGTCTCCAGTAGAGAGAGTTGGCGGCCAGGCCGCTGCGGGGAGTAAAAGTCAGCTTCAACATACGTCGCCGCCTGATCTCCCGTCGAATGAGTCCAAGATGACAAAAAGGAGGAACACCGCAGCGCTGGAGGTCTAGAGAACCTTACAAAGCATCAAGCGCCCGAAGGCGGCCTCGTACGCCAGTGTTCCCAAGGGCACGAACCTAGGCATACAAGCACGGGACTACTCGAAGAGGATCCTGACCAAGGATGAGCTGGCGGTGGTGGAACGGACCCTCGTCGCAGAGATGAGGAAGGGCTGGACCGCAGCTCTAAACTTCAACGGCACCCAGTTCCGTGACGGTCTGGTCCTAGTGGACTGTATGGACCATCGTGAAGAAGAGCTCTAAGGATGGTGGTCACCAGCGTGGCACAGATCAACCTGCATCACGCGAAGGCAGCCTCGGCTGTCATCTGCAGGGTGGTCTCCATGTCTGGCTTAGGGCTGGTGCTCATCAGAGGCAGGATCTGCGGCATAAGAAAAGTGAGTATGCAAACTATTGCAGACGTAAGGGAGGCATCACCGAGAGCTTGTATCTTGGTGCAGAGACAATCCCTGGTGGAATAGGAAACTGGGACTACTTCGTGAAGAAGTCAGAAAGCTGTTTCACACAGCTAAAAAGAACAGCGCCAATTGGGAATTATACACCAAAAAGCTGACAGAATATAACAAAGAAATCCGGTACAGTAAGTGTGCTCACTTTCGGAAATTTTGTTCCACTATAGAGCAAGCCGCACCTGCGGCCAGAGTGTTTAGTGCAATCTCAAAAGGCAAAATACTCTCTGAACTTAGTCTGAAAAGGGCAGATGGATCATTCACGGAGGATGAGGAGGAGAAGGCGGAACTTCTCCTGCAAACTCATTTCCCTCTGTGCAGAACCATCTTCAATGTAGACAACAGTTACGAGAGGATCACGAACGGGAGACCCAACTGGAGCCTGGCTGCAGCGATCGTAACTGAACAGAAGATTAGGTGGGCGTTGTGTACTCTCAGCCCCTACAAGGCTCCGGGGGTGGCATCATACCCATCCATCTTCAGAAGGGTGTTGAACAACTTATGTTGTTCCTCATAAGTATTTTCCAGGAAGCCTAGCAATGGGGTAGGTTGGGAAGAAAGACCTCTTCCATCCCAAATCCCTTATTCCGATCAGCCTAATCTCCTTCCTTCCCTTGAGAAGATTGTGGACAACAACATTAGAAACTCGCACTTGGTGCGAAGTCCTCTGCATGCGCATCAGCATGACTGTAGAGAAGAAAAGTCTACTGAATCGACTCTCTTGAGCCTAGTTGACAGCCTACAGCACTCTGTAAAGACCAAAGAGCTAGCTTTGGGTGCTTTCAATAACACAGCTCATGATGTTGTGGTAAGAGCATTTAAAGAAGAGGAGTTGAGACGGGTCTCACGACTGCGCAAACTCCTTGATAGCAGAATAGCGGAAGTCACTGTCAACAGTGTGACAGTTAGAGCTCAAATCACCAGAGGCTATCCGGAAGGTGGTGTCTTATGACCATTACTCCGGAGCCTCGGTGTGGATGGACTACTAGTTACACTTACAGCAAATGGGTTTGAATATCAGGGCAATGCCGATTACATCACTCTAATCTGTAAAGGAAATTTTGAGAGAACATTGTGCGAATGGATCACACTGGGCCTAAGACTAAGCTTAGACTGGTGCAGAGACGTGGGGCTGAATATCGATACAGCGAAAACCACAGTTGTCACTTTTACCAATCGCTACAAGCTGAAAGCCATTCGGCCCATTGCCATTGGGGGCACAGAAACCCCGATATCCACTGAAGTCAAATATCTGGGTGTCATCCTAGATAAACGATTACTGTGAAGACAAAATGTGGAACATGCTGTTCGCGAGGCCACTTTGGCCCTAATGAAAAATTGGGGAGTATATTCCAATATCCTACTGTGGATGTATGTAGCTATGGTGAGGCCCATAGGCAGCTACGGGCCTGCGGTTTGGGCGAATCGAGCTGACCTTGATGTCACTAGAAGGCAACTAGGCAAACTTCAATAACTTGCCTGCACGTGCATCTCGGGCGCTATGCGCACTTGCCCATCCCCTGCTCTGGATGTGCTGCTCGGACTTGAGGATAACAGGGGCAAGATCGGCTTGTGACGTTCAGTCGTGCCTCGGGTAGTCAGGGCTGGCCAGAGTCGTCCAGGACATTTATTTGGTTCAGGACAGTGGTGCTAGAAAGGAATCCCCGACCCGGGTCCCAGTGAGAACGCGCAGAGTTTTACCTTAACTAACTAGGCTTATACAAAACGGTTTATTTATTCGTTCTACAGAAGAAAATGATATTGTAGGGTGTGGCGGCGGGCGGCTCGAACGGTCGGTCCACGTAGGGCTTCCCTCGTCTGACGTCCGGTTTCCGTGGGCGGGCGTCTCTCGTCTGTGGGCGTGGTCTGTCGCGTCTGGCCGGACCGGCCTTCGATACCTGAGAATATGGAGGAGGGCTCGCGCGGAACCCTTAAGTCAGCACCGAGAATTGTTGTTGTTGTCGGACCCTTAAGTCAGCAGAGAGAGAGTTGTTGTTGTTATCGGACCCTTAAGTCAGCAGAGAGAATTGTTGTTGTTATCGGACCCTTAAGTCCGCAGAGAGAATTGTTGTTGGACCCTTAAGTCAGCAGAGAGAATTGTTGTTGGACTCTTCAGTCAGCAGAGAGAATTATTGTTGTTGGACCCTTAAGTCAGCAAAGAGAGAGTTGTTGTTGGACCCTTAAGTCAGCAGAGAGAATTGTTGTTGTTATCGGACCCTTAAGTCAGCAATAAGACTTAATGTTGTTGTTATTGGACCCTGAAGTCAGCAATAAGACGTAATGTTGTTATTGGACCAATCCGGGCTGACTATATTACCGATGATGGATCCTGCTCCTGATCTTGCTGCCGACCACTGACTGATATTCCTGATATTCTGCTTTATATAGGGCCTGGCTGGGTCTATCGATCTCGATTGTGCAATCGATTTACCCGCTTTAGTGTGGCCGGTTTTCTGCTTTAGTGTGGCCAGTGGTTCGTTTGGGAGCGCGCGCGCGCTTTGTTTAAATTTGAAGAAATGTGCGCGGTACGCGTCACAAGCTGACTCGGCTGCGACTGCAACTGACCTATTATTAGAATATCATCAGGATGTTCAATTGGCCAAGTTTAGCTTTGATAAACTCTTCAAAACGGATGTTAGCAGCAAGTCGGAGTGGACCAATATGTCTACCACCTACGATGTGTAACCACACGCTATTAGATGCTACACTGACGGCTCACCAAAAGAGGATGGTACGGGTGCGGGTGTCTCCGGGCCCCGACTCAAATATCACGAACCTCTAGGGAAATTCGCCAGTATCTTTCCAGCGGAAGTACAAGCGATAGAAAGATTGGTCTCGGTCAATATTGAGTGGGGCTACAATCGGAGAGACATAGACATTTTCTCAGATAGTCAGTCAGAGTCAGTCAATCAGAGCACTCAGTGCAGATAAGATTGTTTCCAGGCTAGTATGGCAATGTATAGGAACACTCAATGAGTTGGGTGCTAACAATAAAGTAACCATGTACTGGGTACCAGGGCATGCGGTGGTCCCCGGCAATGAAGCCCTTCCAGAGCCCTTCTGTGGACTGGGGCCAGGAGTCATGAGACAGAGCAGTCGTGTGAATCTTATGGCAAGGCAGAATAAACATCTACTAGGAAGCTTCAATAGCAAGAGGACCAAGGACTGTTTGGAGTTGAGCAACGAATCTCTCCGAATAGTCACGGGCACTGCAGTCTGCGCAAGCATCAGTACAATCTCATGATAGGGGAGGACAGTCTTTGCAGACTTTGTCTGGAAGGAGACGGGACTCCGGAACACATACTTGAGGAGTGCCCAGCTAGCAGTCGGTTGAGGTTGGCCTTACACCCACCACGCAGGAAATGAGGGCTCTTCGACCTGGCGACATCATCGCATTCTTGCGTTCGATTGAACTGCTCGAGGAGCCATAGCTCATTCACTAGGACGAGGTGTTACATAATTTTTTTTCTTATTGCAGGGTATTTCTAAGGACCTAAAACAATTTTATAATTTTGTTAACACTAAAAGTAAGCCAATTTCTAATCCTTCCTTGCTTTCATTTAAAAATACATCCGTAAATAATTATCAGGCATTAGCCGATGCATTTCAGCAGTTTTTTTAAACCACTTACTCGAATTTCACTAACTTTAATCAGACTTATTCTTACATCATGAACAAATCAAACTTAATGTTCACTCCAACTGTGCTTAGGTATTGTGCCGACGCCTGTGCAATCCCCTTCTGAAACTGTACTTTGTCATTAGAAACCTCCCATTTTCCCCTTATTTTGAAGTATTCATTTGTTATTCCTGTCGACATAAAAGGTTGCAACTGTAAAGAAACCTGGGGAAGTCTTAAAACTGCCTTCCCTCAAGTCAGGCGTGTTACGCGATCCACGCCCGCTGGCTTACAGGTTTGCAGCTGATGGGTTAATCCAGATGTGTTTGAACGGAGCCTTCATGAGATAAACGAAGCTGGGGGCAGAGTTTTGCGGAATACGAGTCCTACCAGACGGCAAACCCTGAGGCGTTCCTACCCCCGAAGGCGAAGCGTGAACGATCACTGGATGTGAGCGTTAGAGCACCTAAGAGGGCCAGGGACGCACAAGGGAAGCCCAGAGCTACATCCTTCGTTAGACAGGTGAAGAAGTTTAGCGAGGTGGCTAAAGACGGTCAGGCTATGGCACTGGTTGATGAGCTCAACGACGACGAGCGCCTGCTTGCAGATAAGTGGGGGGAGAGAGAGGCAAGTGGTCCTGGTGACCGACAGGTTGGTTGCCATGCCTGGCGGTCCTATCCTCACCTTCGATTATTCCGACATGGTGAGAACCGGGTAATCAGGTGCGACGACGGATTTTCGACGAGCTTCCTGGAAGAAAGTGTTGCTAAGATCGGCAACATGTGAAACGGCCTAAAACTTGGGCTGGTCCACGCCAGGGGGATTCCAAGGAGACCCAGAGGTCGAATCTGGTTACTTCTGCGGCAGGGTGCTCCAATGTCAGTAAACGTAATAACCAGAAATCCATACAGAGAACTGGGCCATCCTAAGAGCTGAAAAAGAAATAAAGACGAGCCAGCCATTTCTAATGCTAATAAACCAGCGTTGCCTACCGCAGCTGGAAAAGAGTGAGTTTAAAATCCGGTACGGAAGAATTACTGAAGGAGGTGGACAACACGAAAAAGTTGTTGGATGACATGACCATCGACGAGAAGTCGTTTAACTCCACGCCGGCTAACAACGATGCAGTTGTGCAAACTAACTTGAAGTGAGCTTGCAGCCTTTAGCTAATTTGTCGATCCTTCTAGGGGAGAAGGATATTGACATTGCGGTACTTCAAGAATCATGGACCAGAAACGAGCAAAATTCAGGTCTGACACTACCTGGATACACTCCACTATACAATAACTCGACAGCTAGACCGAGAGCATGTATGATAATAAAGATCAACTGTAACTCTTTTCACGTTGCTTATCTTAGCCCATAGGATCTAGTAGTTACCAGATTTGTAACAGCAGATGGAACAGGAATAGCCATTACCTCTGCGTACATGAATCATGACGAGCCGGCTCCGTCAGAACCGGGGGTCAAGCTGCTGAAACGGTCTGAAGACACAATGACAACCCTGGTTAACAGGTGCGACGCGAACGCAAGTCACTCGCTGTAGGGAAATTCGGAAACTAATAATAGAGGTGAGACGTTTTGCCGATTATTAAGGCGACACCGATGAGCAATTCACGCAAGACAAACTAGGGTCAGCAACAGAAGGATAATGGTAAACTCCTCAGCAAAGGCCCTCAATAAAGAAGTACAGGACCTCACGAACATACTAAATATTGATGATATATTAATTGATATATCAATGAGAGAGAGATGTAATTTTCAAATGAAACCGTTACGGACCAAAGATCTGAGTAATCTTGAACACGTAAGCCCTGTTACACCTGTTGTGTGTCCAAAGAATGGGCACCATACAAAGAAATAAAATAACAATACAAAAAAGCTGTATACAAAGCCTAGAAAGAATCTTGGAAGAGCTACAGTGAAGCTTTAGAAGACATACAATGTACAGCAAGGCTAATTATGATCCTTGCTAAAAGGCACTCAAGCACTTTCCTTATAAACATCCCATCCATCTCTTATTGACGGTACGTCAACAAAGTCGGTCGTGGAATCCTTAGAGGTACTGGTAGACGAGAACTTTCCATGGAACGTGCGTGTAAACCCGGCTCCCGGGAGAATAAGAACCGAATAAGCGTTTAAGTTAACGGAGACATTATCACCATTAAAAAGATACAATGGGCGATAAACTCCTTCGACAAATATAAAAGCCCGTGCTCCGACATTACTATTCCGGCAATGCAAAAGATTAAATACCAGACAGCCTAACAGCCTTCATCCTGAAGATGTAACGCTTGGATGCAAATCCCGATGGCGCCACCTAGGTTACAATTTAAGAGTTTGGGACGGTATAGCGCCACCAGGCGGCAGAACCGAGAATAGGTCAAAGAGGGCGGAAAAAGGAAATCTAAGAGAGGGTAACCGGGTCTTTCCCGCCTTTCACCCGAATGCTGGTGAACTTCGGCAGGGCGATCGAGGTTGACCGCTTGCTTAGAAGCGCGGCGCTCGGCATTTCCTATTTCGGCGTCCCAACGAGCAGATCACAGCTGGGAGAAGTCACTGGGAGAAGTCACAGGCAGATCAGATCAGGAGGAGATCAGCTATAAGTTGGACTAGAATCCAGTCAGATCTTGTAAGAGAAATTGTGATCGGAAAGGCTGTGAGATTTTCTGATGGATTTGTTTGCGATAGATTCCACCCATAAAAAGTGAATTTTGTTTCATCGGCGACGAAGCAACGACAAGCCAGTGGCAGTTCAAGCCAGCGGGCAGTGCCCAGGCGAGGGAACGGGAGGAGGAACAGGAAAGACGAGCAAACCCAACAACAAACCATCGGCAGCGCAGCATCTCAGCGTCAGAGGAGGAAAGAGACGCGGAAAACCGCGCCCCCTTGCCCCAAACTGAATAGGCAGTTTTCGACGGGTGTTTAATACTTAGTCACGGTCCCGCTAGTCCCTTTTCGGCGTCAGTTACATAGCCAACGATCCGCCAATTTCTTTTTCGGCTCAGCTATATACTGAAGACCCGCTAATCCCTTTTTCGGATATGTAATTCGAGCGGCTTCTTTTCCCTTCGTCCCCCGCCAGTCCCCCAGTTGCGGCGTTATTTTATTTGGCGGACCGCAAGCATCTGCAGATGGAAAGTTAATTTTGGGGCAAAGTGAATTTCCCCCCTTTTTCGGAAGCGGAAGATTGTTTTAGACAGTTTAGGAAACAAGCCAGGCGTAGGCCGGCGTATCGTTCGCTGGTGTTTCTTTTATGTTTAATTTTTATGTTTAATTTCTATGTTTAGTTTCTAGGTTTAGTTTTCAATGTGTAATTCAGAATTTCTAATGCGGCATTTCGGTAGCGTTGGCGAGAATAGATAGGGAAGTTGATGGTTTGAGAAATAGAGATTTGAAGTGTAGAAAAGGGAAGTACCTCCGGTCCATATTATCTTTCTTTCACAGCCAGCCACCACCAGCATCTCTACGCAGGAAAGCTCTTTCTTCGCGGGAATAAATGCAGAGTAAGTTTGTAGAGTTCTGGCTCTAATGAAAAAGGTTGTAAAAAACCCAGCCGATATTTGCGGCGAATAAATAGGGAATTTGGCCGACCGCGAGTTTCTTGCCCCACTTTTTTTTAAAACCACTTTATAAAACTCCCTTTACTACCTGTCTATTTCGCTTGCTCCACACTGGAAAAAAATAGTCGTTTAATTTTTTATGAATCAGAAATACTTAATGATAGGTGCTAATGGTAGGATATATTTATTATTTAAATGCTTGCACTTTTAAGCGGCAGCAAATTTTATGTTATTCGTTCACTTTATTGTTAGTTATTAAGGAAATAAAATTATAATGTGGTAATTTCGATTTGTAATTTGCCTTCAGCTAGAATGATTTCCCTAGAGAGGCCCTAGACAGCCAAGAAGGGGTCACCAGTAGGTTTTTAGAAAATATGGTGACCAAAGGAAGGGAGGGTAGAGCCGCTTCGCCACCACCAGAAGCGAGCCAAATATATGGCGAACATGGTTACCAGTCTTTTCCCTCAGTGTTTTGTGTTATGTTTGGTCCCCAATTTTTTCGTCGCAGCACGCATTTTTTTTAACTTTATGTATGATTAGCAGCAGATATCTGGGGGGCAAAGATTCACCCGTTTGCCGACGAGCCCCAGCCGGGACGAAAGCGTGCGCCCTTCAGAATCTTGCAACAACCATTCCTGAATCGTTACAAAGACGATGGAACAGCTAATGGATATACACTTAATGTCTCTTCTGGCGGAGGGAGATCTCCTGTGGGATGCCCAACATGCATACCGAAAAGGTCGATCGACCGAGACAGCGCTGCATAAAGTGGTGAGTCACGCCGAGAAAGCTCTTAACTACAAAGAATACACGATGGCCGCCTTCTTAGATATAGAAGGTGCGTTCAATAAGTGAACGCCAGGGCTCCCTAAGCTCGATAGGTATTATGAGATGCATCAGAGAATGGATAGGCGCTGTGCTAATAAGTAGAACGATTATTGTCAAATTGGGTGGCACTCATCTCACACGAGTAGAGAAGAGAGGCACAGGGCGGAGTATTATCGACGGTAATCTGTCTTATCATCATCAACCACATATTGAAATTACTCTATTGTGGTGGAGTACGAGCAGTAGCATACGCAGATGACGCAGTGCTAGTAGTATCAGGTCTAAGCAACAAAATGTCGAGAGCTTTGGAAATTCTAAATAACTGGTCGATGTGTTTATGAGTTATACTGAAGCCCAAGCTCTAATGGAAACGAAATAACGAAGAGCGAGTTAGACCAATATTAACATACGGGGCTCTAGTATGGTGGCCGGCACCCACTAGAGCCTATAACATCACTTAACTAAAGAGGATACTACATTCGCCATGAGCAGGATCAACGGGATCTATAAGTTTGTGCCCAGCGACCTCCCTTAACGTAATCTCGGACATTATGCCGATTGACCTTTTCATCAAGGATACAGCGGATCAGAGTGCGGTGAGACTAGAAGCAAGCAATTGCTGAGGCGATCGTTGCATAGCTCACCGCACCATCCTTGACGGGGTCACAACGAAGGTATGGACTTAATGGACTTCTTTTCGCCGATTTAAGGGTCCAAACCAACCCAACAATTTCTTATCGCTAACTTAATTGTCCCTAGTTTCATATCGCCAACTTAAGGGACCAGACCAAGAACAATATTTCAGCCTCGCCGATTGCCCTCTACTTCACTGGTACGACCCCACCGATAGCTGCTAGACGCGAGAAGCCACGCCTACGACAGAGGGACATCAGACGCGAGAGGCCATACCAGCTGGCGCATCTACCATAGCTGCGACAATCCACGCCCCCCTTTAATAACACAGTGTTACAAAATTTACAAAAGTAAATGGCAAATTTTGGTAAAAAAATTTGAAATAATTGAGAAATATTGTTGATATTGGTGACACGAAAAAAAAGTAAAAACTTCATATTTCCAAGCAACAATTTTGTTTTTCTCAATCGAAACAAGCAATAAGTTATTTTTTTCCTATAAGCTACTTCACAAAGCTAAAAAAACGATAGGATTTTTTTTCAAATTGGTCTAAAAAAGTTTTAGAGTAGGAATTATTTTAAGCAAAAACGTACCGAAAAACTGGGAACTCGGTCGGGGAATCTCTTATAGCAACCACGCCTGAAACAAATAAATTTCCTGAACGAATCCTGGCCGTCCCTGAACTACCCGAGAACTATACCAGAAAACAGAGGGTGTGGAGCTCTAATTAGACGCTCGAATGTCACGACGCAAAAGGTCCTCCTTAAAAATACTTTTTCCTATGATCTCAGGGTTTCTTCTTGCATCCTGTCAAATAAGTTATGTACGTGGACTACGTCAAACTTTGCGTGTAGTACACTCCTGCCCAGAATTATACGACACCTCGTTGGTAGATGGGGCAGCTTAAAACAACGAAACCAAGTTAGCAGAATGAAAGGTTAATCAATTTTACTCAAAATGAAATATTTTTATCTCTGATTGCAGAGTAAATAAAGCACAAATGCCATTTTTTAGATTATTGCGGCTGGATTGAAAACTTTGGTTTTAAATTTTTTTTATTTCAGTTAATAATTTAATCAATTTGTAATAAAATTCCTCGGGATAGTTTGTTATCCGACGAAAAAAGGAGAAGAATAAAAACCAACAACGATGTTGGCTTTAATTTAAATATCGTAGAAAATTAGTGTTATCACAAAATTTTTGAAAGTCAGATTGGATTGTAAAGGGTAGAAGAATTGTTTAAACGTCTCATAATCGTGAATACTAGCAATTCGTTAGCTTCGTGCGCAACATTTGCGGCGAGTTGCAGTAAAGCCTGTGTCACGAATGACTGTTTGGCGGACGCTCCTATCGTCGGAGTGCATTGTTAGAAGAGTCTTAAAAAACGCTTCGTTCTTAAAAGCGCGATAAAAAACTGCCCGGCCTTAATTTGTTTAAAAGATCTCACACTTTTCTTTTTCACTTATATCTTTTTACCTGGAGCATATTATTCAAACATGTGCATATCAATGGAAAGCTAGAGACCTTGGCTAACTAGTTGTTTAATAATTACAGTGATATCTATCACTGAAAGAAAAATTTTTAAGTGGTTGTAAAATAGTAATTTTTGCCAAAAAAAATACTACGCATGACATCATTCTCCATCAGAATGACAATTCGCGCATTTTGCACGTTTTGCGGTGTTTTGGCTGGCGTTAATGTGCGATCCTTGATCGGCTTCGCTGCATTTTTCGATGCACGTTCGTCAGCCTTCTGCTTCAAAACTGTTAAAACTTTGACACTTTTCGAATTTTTCTTGAGAAACATGACTAAAAACATCGAAGAAAATTATAAAAACATTATTAAAATATATTTAATTATTTACCTGTCCCTATAATTCAAGGTTATTAATGTTATTACTATTAAAATCATTTATGTGGAAATCAACGGCGATATTTTACGATTTGTAAAAAAAAAATTGGGCGTCCAGAACCCCCGACATTTAAGTGTCCACAACTGCCTCAAGCAGCCGTTTTAAAATCAAATGAACAAATTTTGTATAGTAATAATTTTGTCCAAACCCGGTGTGGAATCTTGAACATAACCAAATTTCACGTCAAAAAATCTATTGCACTTACCTTCTTAATTAACGCACTTCACACGGTAACACTTGTAACGACCCTCTCTTGGGTTGCGCGGCTTAGCTCGCCAAAGTCGGGGTTCACACAAATTTATAAAGATCCGGTCCCTTGAGTCCCCAATATACCCAGTAAGAAAGCGAGAAGTTCAATTGGATTCTAGTTTATTTTTAAGAATAACTTCCTGAAAAGAGAACGTGCGACCCCGCAGGAATCGCGGTAAGTCGGCTTGCTGTTGCCCTGTGTAGAAGGTATGCGGAGATGACTCCGCGGCTTGGTTCGAGTGGGTCGACCGCGTGTTACTCCGTGTAGATCTGGGTTCTCTCGTGTCGCTCTTGAGAACTCTCTCCGTTTCTCTCTGTATATTCCAGTGTTCTTCCGCGTGTCTCTATGTTCCTCGACGTGCCTCTGTGTATCTCTGTGTATCTCTGTGTGTCTCTGTGTGACTCTGTGTATCTCTGTGTGACTCTGTGTCTCTCTGTGTGACTCTGTGTCTCTCTTTGTGACTCTGTGTATCTCTGTGTGACTCTGTGTCCCTCTGAGTTACCCGGGGTGCCTCTGTATGACTCTATGTAACTCCGTGTGAGTGCGTGTCATGTTACTCGGCTGGGGCCTCCGCGTTGCTGGAGCGGTATAGTCGCCCTGCAGATACCCTGTACTGGGCTTTTCTCCGGGGCATGGGTTTCGTGGTGAATGATCGCGGATGAGGTTATGGCGGCGAGTCCGGCAGACGTTGTGTCGCGGCGGCGATCGTCGGGACCTAAGCTCGCACCGTCAATCCTACCTTCTGATACCCTCGATTCCTTCCCTCCGCAAGATCTTGATCGCATGAGTTGGTTACAGGAACCTTGCTCCGCTACCCTGTTCTCAACAAGACCTCGCTATCAAGAGCAAGACCTTGGCCCCTCGGCTATGCTACTGTGCTTGAGCTCGGTTTCAAGAACCTCGCCCCGCTACCCTGTTCTCATCAAGACCTCGCTATCAAGAGCAAGACCTTGGCCCGGTTCTAGTACTACTGATTAGTTATTAATTACTTGTTCAAAAACTCACCCAGATGT
>VNJV01019542.1:0-12879 GCA_008042635.1 Drosophila nikananu | reverse complement strand
TACATATGCATGCCTATGCACAAAAATAAAGATATATGGTAATATTTGCGGCTGCAAAACGTTTTTATTGATTTGCGGGGGAGTGGGAGGGAAATTTTTAAATCTGAAACAAACTTGATCTGCGTGCAAAACATTCCGACCTACATACCGAATTTGGTGGCTCTAGCTCTTATAGCTGCTGAGCTCTAGGCGTTTATTGATTTATTGATTTTATTGATTTGCGGGGGAGTGGGAGGGAAATTTTTAAATCTGAAACAAACTTGATCTGCTTGCAAAACATTCCGACCTACATGCCGCATTTGGTGACTCTAGCTCTTATAGTTGCTGAGATCTAGGCGTTTACACAGACGGACAGACAGACAGACAGACATGGCTAGATCGACTCGGCTGTTGATGCTGATCAAGAATATATATACTTTATGGGGTCGGAAATGCTTCCTTCTGCCTGTTACATACATTTGCACGAAATTAATATACCTTTGTACCTACGGTACATGGTATAAAAATCATAAGGAGGTATTACATCCAGGTATAGAAAAAACCATTAACTGGTTTAAAGAAGAATACTATTACCCGGACAGTCAAAAGCTAATCCAGAACATTATCAATGGATGCGAAATCTGTAATCTGGCAAAGACAGAACATCGTAATACAAAATTAACTTTCGAAACAACACCGAAAATACTAAACGCAAGTGAAAAATACGTGATAGATTTTTATCGCACGGGAAACCAGATCTTTTTGTCTTGTATTGATATCTATTCTAAATTTGCATCACTAGTTGAAGTAAAAAGTAGAGATTGGCTGGAAGCAAAAAGAGCCATTATGAAGATATTCAATGATATGGGAAAACCCCAAGAGATAAAGGCAGATAAATGCTTTTATGTGCATAGTTTTGCACAATTGGCTAAGATCTGAAGGCTTTAAAATTTCCGTCACAACTCGTGAAAATGGCGTAAATGACATAGAACGATTTCATAAGACTGAATGAAAAGCTAAGAATCATTGGTACCGAACAAAATATTGAGGATAGATGCACAAGATTTGAAACAATCTTGTACGTTTATAATCACAAGACCAAACACAATGCTACTAAACGATTTCCAGCACACATTTTTATACCATGTACCGTAGGTACAAAGGTATATTAATTTCGTGCAAATGTATGTAACAGGCAGAAGGAAGCATTTCCGACCCCATAAAGTATATATATTCTTGATCAGCATCAACAGCCGAGTCGATCTAGCCATGTCTGTCTGTCCGTCTGTCCGTCTGTCCGTCTGTGTCAACGCCTAGATCTCAGCAACTATAAGAGCTAGAGTCACCAAATTCGGTATGTAGGTCGGAATGTTTTGTAAGCAGATCAAGTTTGTTTCAGATTTAAAAATTTCCCTCCCACTCCCCCGCAAATCAATAAAATCAATAAATCAATAAACGCCTATATCTCAGCAACTATAAGAGCTAGAGTCACCAAATTCGGTATGTAGGTCGGAATGTTTTGCACGCAGATCAAGTTTGTTTCAGATTTAAAATTTTCCCCCCCACTCCCCCGCAAATCAATAAAAACGTTTTGCAGCCGCAAATATTACCATATATCTTTCTTTTTGTGCATAGGCATGCATATGTAGAACATGTATTAATACCGAAAATCTGGTAACGATCGGATGAAAAACACAAAAGTTATTTACTTATCAGTGTGTTATCTATTTGGCAGCTAGCAACAGGTGCATCCCAAAAACAACAACAAAACTGATGAGCGCAAGAAACTAACTCCCGTGCGCAAAAAAGAGAGGAGGGGTTATCTCTGTCTCTGTCTTGCACACGCAAGTGCATGAGATGGTGGTGGTTTTGCAAAGAGCGAGTTTGTTTACATTTTGATATATATTTTGGTACATGGTATATAACAGTCGTTCACGAACGACTGTAGCTTTCTCACTTGTTCTATATGCAGGAAGTCCAGACTTTAATGTACAACAAAACAAAATCGATAAAATCGAACATCTCAATAAAAAGAGACATGACTTTGAGGTTGACATAAAGTATAGGCAGGCTCCACTTGTGAAAAGTAAGATTACTAATCAATTCAAGAAAACAGGAAGGATTGAACATGTGGATGACAAACATTTTGAGGAGACTAATCGCGGAAGGAAGATCGTGCACTATAAATCTAAATTCAAAAAAACAAAAGAAGATTAACAACAGCAAATACGATAATTCCAGACCCGCCGAAGAAACATAAAGGAAGCGTCATACCCCTAACGTTAATTTGTATGATTTCCATTGTCACCATGGTCGGAAGCAGTAACATCGAAGTGAATCCTTTGAGCGCGAAAAATGGATACCTCATATTCCAAACAGGAACCGTTGAAATCCCAACAAGCTATGAGTACCATTCCTTAATTATAAATATAACAAAGACTATGCTGATGTTTGAAAACTTGTTAATTAAATCGAAAAATTTCTCTAGTGTACCCCAAGTACTTAGTGTCAAAGCTAAAACGAGAAATCAATGGGTTGAAAATCATTAGGAGATCTAAACGAGGTCTTGTAAACATAATAGGAACAACATATAAGTACTTAGTAGGCACTCTAGACCAAGATGATAAAGAATAAAGAATACATAGAAGATATTGAGCTAGGAATGCAATTAACTAGACTTGGTATCTTAAACCCAAAATTACTAAAGCATGATTATTTAAAACAAATAAATTCGGAAAAGATCTTAAAAATTAAAACATCCACATGACTTAAAACAGATACAAAAGAAGTATTTATTATTTCTCATGTTCCTAGTGCAATTACGCAAATTAAGATTTACCAGGTAGTTCCTTACCCAGACGAACAAGGTTACATTCTAACTGAGCATATATTTGATAAATTCTATACTTATAATAACCAGGTATTTTTAAAAGACACAAATAATATTGTTTTTGACAAATGTATAGTTGGCATTATTAAACAGGAATCAACACAGTGCAAATACATAAAAACGCACAAAACCTTCCAAATTAACTTCATAGAACCAAATATTCTGATTACTTGGAATCTACCAGAAACTAAAATAAATCAAGTTTGCATAAATAACAAGATTGTAGTATCAGGCAATAATATCATTAAAATTAAAAATTCTACAATACAGATTAATGAATTCATAATTTCGAACAATTTAGCAGATTTTACCCAGACAATTTATATTACCAATAACGTTACAAAATTAGAACCAATGGAATATTTACAAACAAAAGAAATAATAAATTCTCATGTAAAATACTACAACACGTTCCAAATTCTATGCCTTTGTTACATTTATAATCACAATCATTAGCCTGATACTATATCTATTTTATAAATTATAAACTTATTGTAAAATATACTAAGCAAAAAGAAGAACACACGAACCAAGACCAAGAGGACAGGCTAAATTCAATGGTTGGAGGAGTGGCATATCCATAAGTCCCTAAGACTTAAGCACATGTCTACTTAATATAATACAATAGTACACACACAACATGTATACCCAACACTAATCCACAGTTTACAATTGTAAAACAACATACCCCATACTACCCTTTATGTACCCATCCAGTAAACAAGAAATACAAATCCCTAAGACAAGGCCAAGTGGAAAAACCAAGATCGGACAAAGGATGTAATTGAAAACTCCAGACGGCTACCAACCGCTAGACTAAACATTCATTGCCTAATGTAAACTACTTTCCCAAGCCCTCACGCCATTGTCACACTCCCACGTTCAAAGTTGGGACTCGTGCATTCTATAAACATAATTGCAATAATCTAAGAGCGTCAGAATCTAAGATAAATGCAAAGACAATTAAAGTCTGTAACTCCAAAGCTCTCTCCCTATTTCACCATAATGTAAAGTCCAAGGTCCATAGTAAGAAAGCTCGAAACCGAGGCTTGAACCTTAATTAAATCAGATCAATCAATTGAGTTCAGTTTGAGACCTGAAATTATTCGGTCGGTGTTCTTCACTTAAATAATTTTTGTAATAATTCAGTTAAATAAAAAACCTCTTTTTAACTTATGTATGTACATTATATAAGTTATCCAACCCGTAAACACAGCATTCCACCCCTATTTATAAACGAATTTCGCATTCTGCCTGTCTGTCCGTTTCTACGCAAACTAGTCCCTCAGTTTTGAAGCTATCTGGATGAAACTTTGCAGATAGTCTTCTATATGATCTTACTGTCGGAACGAGCCGGATCGGATGACTATATCATAAGCTATATAGGAAAGATCGGTAAATTTTAATGAAAAAAATTATAACTTAGCCAATTTTTACAACATTTGAATAAAATTTGGCATATTCGGTTTTAATTTGATCAAAATCCGGACAACTATATCATATAGCTGCCATAGGACCGATCAGAAAATTTTGGGGAAAAAATCTAACAAAGCCAATTTTTCACATATTATCATAAAATTTGAGACATAGACACTTTGTATTATTCCCGAATTTCGGTTTTATTATTATATTCAAATCGGACCACTATATCATATAGCAGCCAACATTTTTCTTCGAAAAATTTATCTTATGTCAGTACCCGAGAAAACGAAAAAGTCAGAAGATTTTTTTCTTCTTCTTACTTACTGCAAGGGTATTTAAACTTCGGCATGCCGAAGTTAGCTTCCTTTCTTGTTATCATTGCCTTTGCCAACGCCTAGCTACCCGCTAAAGTAAACAACCCAAACGTTAAGTAAACACAGCTTCCGCTTAGAGACCATGGTCAACGTATTGCGCTTCATTTAAACTGCATCGGTCAGCATAATTAAATTTCACAATGCAGTGGAATAATTTCAGCATAAAGCTTTTATTCTAAACATAATTGAAAGTTCAAGAAGTTTCCAAAGAAAAGCTTCTGGGCGAGGTTGATTGGATTAGGATTAATAATTCGAAGATCAGTCTGATTCGAGTCTAATTCGAGACGAGTTTGATAAAGGTTTAACAAACCAGAAGTTAGTGTCTTGTAACTAAGTATTAAGTGAAAAGTTTTACATCAATAAAGAAATATTCAAAACATAAAATTAAAAAATTATTTTTTTTAAATAATTAACAACAACAAACAATTGGCGCCCAACGTGGGGCGGTGTACTTAAAAGTTCTAAATAAAATATTAACGATGGTAGGTAAGTATAAGTGGTGAGGCCACTGACTGTGACCTCCAATTAAAGCTAAGCTCCGTTTTGAACCACCCCCTCGTTGTTCGTTGTAGTATTCGCCTCCCTTCAGTACCAGCCCGTGTCGTTCAGGTAGGCCAGGATGGCACTCACTGACTGCCTTCCCACTTCCCCTAG
This sequence comes from Drosophila nikananu, assembly GCA_008042635.1. NCBI lineage: Eukaryota > Metazoa > Arthropoda > Insecta > Diptera > Drosophilidae > Drosophila > Drosophila nikananu. Next base: position 7,560 of record VNJV01019542.1, on the reverse strand, counting down.
TGACCCGAGTTGGTGGGCTCCGAAGTGACGCGCTCTAAGATGGTTGAAAGCCGGGCAGTGGCACAGTAAATACTTCGGTGTCTCCTGCTCGTTTGGTTCCTTGCAGCTTCTGCAGTGTGGGTTATAGGGTAGGCCCATCTTACAGGCATGTGTGCCTATTGGCCAGTGGCCCGTGATGGCTGCCGTTACCTTTCTAATGTCCGTTTTACTCTTGGAGATCAGCTCTGCAGTCCGTCTCCTGTTGTATTCAGGCCAGCACAGAGTAGATCTCCTGTGTTCCGCCTTCATTGACCATTCCTTGCTGGCTAGTACTTTGAAGTGGTCGTGAATTTCGGCCTGAACCGTGTTCAGAGATACTTGAATATCTGTTGTTACTCCGATTTCTTCTGACCTTTTTTCTGGCCAGTTCGTCCGCTTTTTCGTTGCCGGGGATGTCATTGTGCCCGGGTACCCAAGCTAGTTTCACCCTGTTGTGTTCCGCGAGTCTGTTTAGTGCCTCCTTACATTTGGCAACTAGTGTAGATGAAGTCCTTGCTGTTGCGAGAGATTTGATGGCCGCTTGGCTATCTGAGTATATCCTTACCTTGGTATTCTGGAGGTCTCGGCCCAATGAAAGTTCAGCTGCTGTCAATATCCCAAGGATCTCCGCCTGGAACACTGTTGCTGACCCTGGGAGGTGGAAGGACTCTTCTATCCCCCAGGTTTCGGCAAAGATTCCGCCCCCTACACCGCCGCTCATCTTTGAGCCATCGGTGTAGAGTGATACCTCATCTGGCTCGGTTACTCTCCCTCTTCTCCACTCTTCTCTTGTTGGGTATCTTGTAGTATATGCATTGCCGAACCGCATCTCGGTTGTCATGTAATCGGCATTCCCTGTTAGCCAATCGTTTATTTCGTTCAGGATCTTACAGTGCCCGGTGTGGTAGTTCTTCCAGCTCTGGCTTGCCTTCGTCGTACCGCGCTTTGGGCTGCTGTGTTCCTTATGAAATGCTCAATCGGTAATATGTTTAAAATGGCATTCAGCGCTGCTGCGGGGCACGATCTAAGTGCTCCTGTTGCACCTGCGCATGCCGATCTCTGTATCCTGGTTAGTTGCTTGATGTTGTATGCCCTAGTTAGTGCTGGCCACCAGTGCTCCGTATGTGAAGATGGGTCTTACAACCGCTGTGTAGAGCCATATTATGGTCTTGGGGTTAATGCCCCAGATTTTCCCGAACATCTTCCTACAGGAGTAGAATGCTATGCCTGCTTTCTTTACTCTTTCGGTGATGTTTTGTTTCCATGATAGCTTCGTATCTAGTACCACTCCCAGGTACTTGGCTTGATGTGACAGCTCTAGCTCTGTACCGTCTATCTTCGGTTTACTGAATCTGGGGATCTTTGTTCTCTTTGTAAAGAGCATAAGTTCCGTTTTGCTTGGGTTTATGCCCAACCCACAGGCTTTTGCCCATTGGTTGAGTTTTTCACTCACTTCTTGTGAGCGGTTGCGCTTCGATTGGGGCTGCTGGAACGCTTCTGGGTGCTCCCTCTCGTAGGTCTCGAATTCCGCGATTACGGCCTGGAATCTTGCCTTGTCTTTAAGGTCACGGTGGTCCGCTTTGCCCTCTGCCTCATCTTTGCCAGGATGAAGCGGGCCTTGCTGGCCTGCGCCTTCTTTTGTTGGTGGGAAAACGACTTTGGCTGGTCGTTACCCTTGACCTTGGCGTGGCTCGCCTTGGTTGGTTGTTGCGTTTGGGGAGTGCTCGTCTGAGCATTCCCCACCGAACTCGACGGAGTTAGCGTCTCGTCATCAGAGCGCAGCAACTCGTCTTCGTCGATTTCGTCGATATTTTATCGGGGTTTTACCTCCCCCATGAGGTCCGAAGCGGATTTTTGTTGATTGGCCATGTTCATAAACGCCCGCGTTGCTCGACGAGGCGAGCGCGGCGGGCACGAGGGGTTTGGGGCTTTGACGAAGGTCGACCGCGGCTTCGCCCCAAAGCCGCGGCAAGGCATCTTACGACCCAGGGTTGCCCGGCCCTTAGAAGACTCCGTTCAGACACAGCTGGATCAACCCCTCAGCTGCGAACCAAAAGTCAGGGGGCACGGGTCGCTTCACACCCCTGACTTGAAGGGAGGTCGTTTTAAGACTTGCCCAGGTCTCGGTAGGGGGGAAGAGTCATAGGTGTCTAGGTTATGGGATTCACAGGGAAACTTGCCCCTCGCATTAGCCGTACCGAGGTACGTTTCCAGGAGGTACCGCGCGGAGGACCCTCTCCGTGGAGAAGGTGGTGTCTATCAGATTGATATTTACCTGAGAGTCGACTTGGTGCACCAGTAGCCCAAGGAATGTACATCAGCAAGTACTATGCTGATCTTGCCTTGGTCTGATGCACTACCCCATATATAACCCCATATATTAACGATAATAAGTTAAATATAAAACGGACCTCGCGCCGCCAACAACTCAAATTTTTAGTGGGAAAATGAAAACACCCATATTAAACCAACGACACCTAACTATTGTGACAGGGATCGTGGAAAAAGTTAATTGGAAATTAATTAATGCAATAATCCGATTAAGAATTTAATATTTAAAAAGGTGGACTGAATACTAAATACAAATTACAAGAACACAATAAAAATACGAATCAGAACTCAACTACAAACACAAAATATAACCAAAATATTCAAACAAATTAAACAAATCAACACCAAGAAGGAAGGAAGAGCTGAGGGTAATCCCTCGCCACAGCTAAATACAAAATTGAAGGAAGACCCCGATATAAAAGAAGCAGAAGAACTAAACTGAAGGAAGACCCCAAATCAGGAGATCTAAACTGAAGGAAGACCCCAAATGAGGACAACTTACACTGAAGGAAGACGCCACCAGAAAGTATCGTGAGCAGAATAAAATAATATTAAGATATTATTAAAAGTGAATATTAAACAAGATCAAGATACAGGGCTACTATACATTTTTTTAAATCAAAATTTAAAAAATCAATTTTTACAATAAATTCAAAATAACAATCTGGAAGATTTAATAAATAGTTTTGAAGATTTGAATTTAACTATGGCAACCGGAGGTTCAGCTTCAACCTTTTCTGCGGGCGGGATATCCAGCGCCAGCAATCTGACAATGGAATTAATTAACCGATTAATTAATGTACAACTGGGTGAAGTGACTAAAAAAATTGAAGGGTTAGAAGGGCACTTAAATGCTAACAAAAACGAAGTGGAAGATTATAAAGCCCAAACAATTGAACCAAGTATAAAATGCGAAACCACCCTAGAGGTAGTAAAATCATTGCCAAAGTTCACAGGTGAACTAACCCAATATGTAGGCTGGAGAGAAGCGGCAGAAACTGCCATGAGCTTATATAAAATTCGAAGCGAACAGTATTTTATCGCTTTAACAATTCTACGTAATAAAATCATGGGAGCAGCACATGATGCTCTAACAAACCATGGTACCGTTTTAAATTTTCAAGCAATACTTTATAGATTGGATTTTATTTATAACGATAAAAGACCAATCCATATTCTTGAATCCCAATTGAGCATCTTAAGACAGGGTCGCATGACCATTACAGAATTCTATAATGAAGTAAACAAGAAAATTACATTACTTATAAATAAAACTATAATGACATATGGAAAAGACAGCGATATAACCAAAGGAACGAATAAAACAATTCGGAGCAACGCTCTCAGAATTTTTATTTCTGGATTAAACGGTTCAATCTCCGAAACACTCTTTTCTCTTAACCCACCAGATTTGCCAAATGCTTTGGCAAAGTGTCAGGAATTAGAGTCAAATTAAAGAACTAAATTATTTCGACGGACAACTTGGCAAATTATCTCGACAGGCTAACATCATCTATGGAGAACAACATAATGGTAAATCGGATAGACAAAGTATAAGGAACAGGGGTAATAATAACTTTAACAACAACAATCAAAGAAACAATCAAAGATATTATAATAACAATAGCCAGATATATTACAACGATAGACATCAAAATTACAGTACATATTATCATGGAACAGGTCAGAATAATACACAACCTGTTAATTCAAATCTACCAAGTCAAAATCAATATCTTAATCGATCAAATCAAAATCAAATCGGTTTACTAATACCTGTTAATCAGAGGGCAAATTATTACGATACATGAAGGGGTAATTTAACACAAAGTCAGGTCCTCTTTAAAAATTCTTTATCCAATGTTCTCAGGGTTACTTCTGGCGTCCCGCAAGGGAGCCATTTGGGTCCCCTGTTGTTTACATTATTTATTAACGACCTGCCCAAAGTTCTGATCAACTCCAGAGTACTTATGTACGCGGACGATGTCAAACTTTGCGTGCAATATAAGGACGCCTCCTGCCAATCTGATTTACAGACAGATCTTAATAATTTTCAAACATGGTGCCGCATAAACTTATTAAACCTAAACGGCTCTAAATGCAAGCTAATGACATTCTCCCGTGTCGCTCCCAAGCTTGCGACTTACACGCTGAACTGCTGCTCTTTGGAAAGAATATAGTCGATGATTTGGGTGTCCGCCTGGATCCTAAACTTGACTTTATTGATCATATTTCGTGCATGGTGAATAAAGCCAGAGGTGTGCTTGGCTTTATTAAACGGTGGTCGAAAGAATTCAATGACCCCTATGTTACAAAATCCTTATATATTTTTTTAGTTCGTCCTATCTTAGAATATGGATCTTGCGTTTGGAGCCCTCAGTATGGGGTCCACAGTAATCGCATTGAGTCAGTTCAGAAGAACTTTTTACTTTTCGCTTTACGCGGTTTGAACTGGGATCCAAACCAGAGGTTACCCTCGTACTCTAGTAGACTCCTTCTAATTAACTTACCTTCTTTAGCTAACCGTAGAACCATGCTTGGCGTCACCTTTATTTTTAATCTTATCCACGGTGACGTGGAAAATGCTGACTTGGGTCAGCTAAATTTTCACGCACCGAGTAGAAATACTAGATCCTATATTCCCTTAGTTCTGCGCCACTGTAGGACATCTTTTGAATTGCATGAACCCTTTAGAGTCATATGTGCAAATTATAACGATTTGTACATTTGTTCCAGTGCCTTAAACCGAAGCTTCAACCTAAACAGCAGAAGAAGGAGACCTCATTACCAAAATGCCTCACTTCAAAAGTTGCTAGTGACACAGTGGACAATTATGTAGCACATCTTGATCCAATGCCTGTTGACAACGACATTGTCAACTTCGCGATTAACAATGAGTTACGCGAATGTAACGAGTACAGACTTGAGCATCTTAATGTAGAGGAAGTTGAGTGTTTGAAGAAGTTCCTATATGATTATAGAGACATTCAGTACTAAGAGGGCGAAAATTTTACCTTCACGAGTACTATTAAACATGTCATCCAGACTCAGCATGAAGATCCGGTGTACCGTAAACCTTAGAAATACCCCCAAAGCGTTGAACAAGAAGTCAACAAACAAATTAAAGAAAGTATAGAGCAAGGGATTGTACGAAAATCAAAGTCTTCCTATTGTTCTCCTATATGGGTGGTCCCCAAGAAGGCAGACACCTCTGGAAAGAAAAAAATTCAGGTTGGTTGTTGATTTCAGGAATCTCAACAAGCAGGGCCGGCGTAACGTGTTGATTTCAGGTGGATAATTTTAGCACACCGAAAAAGTTGAATGTTATGTAATTTTTTCCGCAATTTTTAAATTCTTGAACTTTTGTTAATTGTGTTTTTTTATTTGCTTACTAAAAAAATTCGCCATGGTACGTTTTTCATGTTCCGTGAACTCACTTCATGGTTTTCATGTGGGTAATTACCCACCTTCAGAAGTTTCAGGTGGGTAGTGTACCCATAGTACGGCCCTGTCAACGAGATAACTTTAAATGACAAATTTCCCATTCCTCGAATGGATGAGATACTAGACAAATTGGGCAGATGCCAATATTTTACGATAATCGATCTAGCTAAAGGTTTTCACCAAATACAGATGGACGAAGATTCCATTGCAAAAACCGCTTTTTCAACTAAACATAGGCATTATGAATACACACGTATGCCCTTTGGCCTGAAAAATGCAACACAACCTTTTAAAGATGTATGATTTTGGAAGATTTGATCTACAAAGATTGTTTAGTTTATTTGGATGATGTCATTATTTACTCCACTTGATTGGACGAACATATTCTATCACTAAATAAAGTCTTTGAAAAGCTGAGAGACGCCAGCTTGAAGTTTCAACTAGACAAATGTGACTTCATGAAGAAAGAAACTGAATTCCAAGGTCACATCGTAACAACAGATGTCATCAAACCTAATTCTAATAAAATAAATGCAATCACAAACTTTCCATTACCTAAGACGCCTAAACAAATAAAATGATTTTTGGGATTATGTGGGTTCTATCGCAAGTTTATTCCTAACTTTGCCAAGGTAGTTAAACCTGGTTAAACCTATGACCCTTAAGTTAAAAAAAGGCACTTTAATTGACACCAAATGCAAAGGCTACGTCGAGTCATTTGAAAGATTAAAAGATTTGATAACTTCGGACCCGATTTTAATCTATCCTGATTTCTCAAAGCCTTTTCCCTGACAACTTATGCGAGTAATAATGCTATCTGTGCTGTGATATCTCAGAACCATATGCCCGTTTGTTATGCCAGCAGAACGCTGAATGAAACTATGCTACTATTGAGAAAGAATTGTTAGCTATAGTTTGGAAAACAAAATATTTCAGGTCATACCTATTTGGCAGGCCATTTATTATATTGATGTATACAGAATCAGTGTGTCCGTTTTACAATAACTTATAAATACCTAACATGCCCCTTCTTAGTTTTGTTAATTACAATATACAATATCAGAGGTGACATATTATTATTCAATTATTAAAATCAGTTTCAATTCACAGCAATTATTTTTCATTCAAGTTATTCAAAATTAAATTAACATTAAGAAATATTAAGAAAGATATACAATTAACTCATTTGAGTAGGCTTAACAACCTTTCCCTCCTTACGTGGTCTTAACTGTCGTGCTTGTGGACTTTGTTCAGAATCATTTGAATTATTATTATTATTTGGTATGACATTTTGAACAATACTTTCAACAGGAGTTTCTTGAATTTCAGGTGATGTTATATTTTCCTGATCTCGTATTTGATTTAAATGACGTTTTATTTAAACGTTGTTTTGTTTTAAGATGCAGCAATATGATCTAGGTCCTAGTTGTTCACTTACAGTTGCTTGAGTCCAACTTGCCTTGTTAGGATTCCTGTAGTCCCTAACCATAACTTTTTGACCCTTTTTAAACGTTGCATAACGACTGCCTTTATAATTTGAAACGCTTTTATCCTGTTTCTGTTTTATGTAATCTGTGACCATTGGTGGTTTCAATAAGGAAAATCGAGTTTTTAGCATTCTACCTAAAAAAAGTTTTGCTGGTGATTCTCCTGTGGTACAATGAATTGTATTTCTATAGTCCATTAAAAATGTATTTAATGTGATATCAAAATCAAAATTTTTATCATGTTTCATACTAGCTTGAAGAGATTTCTTAATAGTTTTAA